>PVJL010007748.1:0-74250 GCA_004026885.1 Lyroderma lyra | reverse complement strand
AGTATAATCAACAAGACAAGGAATAACAAGTGTTGGAGAGGGTGTGGAGAAAAAGGAATCCTCATACACTGCTGGTGGGAATGCAAATACGTACAACCACTATGGAGGACAGTATGGAAGTTCCTCAAAACACTAAAAATAGAGTTACCATATGACCCGGCAATCATACTTGTTGGCATATACCCCCAAATTTGAAAACTTTAGTTCAACTAAGATTATGTACCCCAATGTTCATTGTAGCACTGTTCATGGTGGCCAAATCATGGAAACAGCAAATGTGTCCTTTGATAGACAACTAGATAAAGAAGCTGTGGTACATATACACAATAGAATATTACTCAGCCATATGAAAAGAAATAGTGCCATTTATGACAACATGAATGGAACCTGCAAAACGAAATAAGCCAGACAGAAAAAAACAAGAACCGTATGATTTCACTCACATATCAAACACAAAGCTGAAAGCAACCAAGAAACAAAAACTCATGGACACAATCAATAGTATAATGGTTAGTGGTTATCTGAGGGTATGAGGGGAAAGGTGTGGGAGAAAAGGGACAGTTTCAAATATATGATGATAGAAAGAGAAATGACTCTGGGTGATGAACACATAACATGACACATAGATGATGTATTATAGAATTTTACACCTGGAACCTATGTAATTTTTACTAACCAAGGTCACCCCAATAAATTTAATAAAAATATAAAAAGATAAAAATGAATGAGTAAAAAAATAAAAGAAAATGTGCAACTATTTTTACATAGTCTGTAATTTTGAATTAAGAGAGACTCGTTAAAATAATATATATGTATTTATTTGTTCAGAGGTTTAATTGATTTATTCATTTGAAATTTATTTCAACTATGTAACAGATCCTGTGTTAAGTACTAACAATATAGAGATGAATGAGAAAAGGTTCTTAAGGAGCTCACAGTCTTAAGAATCCTGTCAAGATGGAGGCTGACATTCAGTGGAGAGTGCTGCTGATGAGGACCAACCTCTACTACCCCTACTTGCCTCCAGGCTGATAATGAGCATTCAACTTTAATATAGTGAGAAGGAGAAGTACAAGACTGGGTCTGAATTATTACTGAAAGAAGACCAGAAAGAACTTGAATTGCAGGCGTATAGCTGCCATATATAGTGCCAACACCCAAGAAAAAGAGATGCAATGGTTTACAATTGAAACTGTAACAATGAGGACAAAAAGCATTTCCAGATCTCCAAGTTAATTGTACAGCAGCTCCCTACACAATGATCAACCATATAATGATCCCATCAAAATAAAAAAATCTAAGCAAACAAACAAAAAAAAAGGAATCCTGACAAAGAATTAACAAAAAATGTGATAAATATTACAAAAAGGAATGTACAAAGTGATATGAAATCACTCAATGAGTATTGTGGAGAACATTAATTCTGTCTGAGAAAGGTGGGAAAGGTTTTAGAGATAGGGTAACTTTTGAGGTGGGACTTAAGTAATGAGCAGAAGCTCAACAGAAAGAAAAGAGAAGATAATGTGTTTCAGGAAGAAATGGAAAAAACAAACAAACCATGTTTCCGGAGAGCCCCTGTATATATGGTCAAATAAGACAGCACTCATCTGCCTTCTTGTTTTATCTTTCATACTCTAAACAAGTGTCCTAATACACACACACATGGGCTCTCTGGAAAGTATCCAGCCATGTAATACAAAAAAGAGAGACATTTATGACTAGAATTTTTTCCGAACAGCCCATGTACATACACATAGTTAGTCCTCATTAGAGTCTGTATTTGCAAATGCACCTACTCACTAAAATTTATGTCAATTCTACTTTTGCAGTTATTCATAGACATACACAGAGTGACAAAAAATTTGAGTTTCCTGAAAAAGTACATGTTACTAGATGATGTCAAACAAGACAATACTCATCTACCTTTTTGTTTTATCTTTCATACTGTAAACAAGTGTCCTTATCATAGTTTGTCTAGTGCTATGTTTTCCGCATTCTTTTGTGCTTATTGTTGGTAATTCTGCTCATTAAAGAGGTTCCCCAAGCACAGTGTTAAAGTGCTGTCTAGTGTTCCTAAGCACAGGAAGGTTGTGATACGCCCTATGGAGAAAATACATACATAGTCAGTAACTTTCATTCAGGCATGAGTGTTATTGGTTATGCGTTCAATGTTAATGAATCAACAATATATATTAAATAAGATACTGTTAAGCAGAAACACACATAAACCAAGACTGTATTGATTGGTTCATGTAAATATTGATATGAGCAGAGGCTCATAGAAATAACTCTGTATTCCACCTAGGAAACATGGTTCAGCAATCACTAATTCAGTGTTTATGGTGATTTTATAGAACATAACTACTGTGAATAATGAGAATAAACTGTATGTGTATATTTCCTAGCTAACAAAATGTTTCTTTGAATAAAGTTTAGTTATATGAACCACTATTCCCTTGTCTTGACTAAGTAATAAGTAATCAACCATAATGAAGATAATGAACAACTTACTATACATATATATATTGTCTCTAAAGACTTTAAATCACATGGTATTATTAGGTATTTTGATACACTTGTAACCACATAAGAGATAAAATAGAAATTTACAGAAGCAGATGTGACAAAATTTTACTGATAGTTATTTCTATAAGGGTATTATTATGGATAATGGCCAAAGCAGTATGGTAAACACTCTACAGTAAAAAAAAAAAAAATTCTAAGATGATTTTTTTTTGTTTTGTTTTGTTTTTTTTTGTTTTGTTTTTCACAGGGTAGTTTTTTAAGGTAGTGAATACATTTTGCAGGTATTATCCATTAAACATCTTAAGTAACCAATTTCTGCCAACCATTGGGAAACAACTAGATTTGTGAAATATTGGAGTTGAAAGGACTTCTGGGTCACCCAAGCCACCAGGGCCAGTCAAGGTAACCAAGTCACCAGCATCACCATGTCCATCCAGGTCAGGCAGGTTTCAGAGTGAAGTTTAATGCTGTGTGCACTCACACATTGAAGTTATTTTTAGAAACTCTATATATAAAGTCCTAAGTCATGGTGCGGGTCTCTTCGAGGTCTAGACAGAGGGCGCGGGCTGTTCCAGATGCAGCAGACGTCACCACCAATCATCAGAGGAGTCCGAGGAGGGTTCGTTTAGTTGTCCTTCTTAAATTTGCCATTGATGTAGGGTACCCAGTCCAGAATCAGCCGCCAGTCAGTGGCCCACACCAGCCCCACAGCACCCACAGTACCCCACATGCCCACCGTGGGAATCCAGTTCTTGGCCAGTTCACGGTAGCGCGGGCCCAGGAACCTGGTCAACATCGTGGCGCCGTCTGTAGCTCAGGGTGACCCTGGTTCCACCCAGGCTAGTCGCACTGCCTAAGATGATTTTTAAAGGGTTCCTCAATCAGTAATTGAACTGTTATTTTCCCAAAGTGACTTCAATGAGCTAAAAACAAAGATCCTACACATAGTCATGTTGCTATACAGTTAATCTTTATAGAAAGGTAGATTAAGTGAGTTGTACTATTTAATATTCATGAAGACTTTTTATCTTTATTAAATTTATTGAGGTGACATTGGTTAATAAAATTATATACATTTCAAGTGTACATTTATATAATACATCATCTATATATTGCATTGTGTGCTCACCACCCAGTCAGTTCTTCTTCCATCACCATATATTTGATTTTCTTACCCTCTGGTAATCATTAAACTGTTGTCTGCCTCTATGAGTTTTTGTTTGTCTTATTAATTTTGTTGTTTTTAGCTTTATATGCCACATCAGTAAGTCATATGGTCATATGACAGTTTCTGTCTGATTTATTTCACTTACCATGATAATCTCAAGATCCATCCATGCTGTCACAAATGGCAGTTTTCATCTTTTCTTATGGCCAAGTACATAATATTCCATTGCATATATGTACCACATCTTCTTTATCCAATCATCTATCAAAGGATACTTTGGTTGTTTCCACGTCTTGGCCACCATGAATAATGCTGCAATGAACATAGTGGTACATATATCTTTATGAATGTTTTCAGATTTGGGGAGTAGATACCCAGAAGACGGATTTCTGGGCTTTATGGTAATTCTGTTCTTAATTTTCTGAAGAACCTCCATATTGTTTTCCACAGTGGCTGTACCAATTATATTCCCACTACAGTGTAGTAGGGGTCCTTTTTCTTCACAGCCTCTCCAACATGTTATTACTCATCTTGTTGATAACAGCTACTCTAACAGGTATGAGGTGGTACCTCATTGTGGTTTTGATTTGCATTTCCCAAACATCTAGTGAAGTTGAGCATTTTTTCATATCTGTTGGTTATTTCTGTCTTCTTGGGAGAAATGTGAAGACATTTATAACAATGGATTTCCTGTAATAATGATTCCAATAACTTTGAAGTATGTTAAAACTTCACATTTCTTTTTATTAAAATAGAGAAAAATGAAAAACTAAAATGAACCTAGAAGAGCATGTAGACGCTAAAGTCATTACTGAGAATGATGTCATAAATCTGTATCTGTATAAAATGTTACATTTTAAGTTCATTATGCCACCTTTTCCATCTCTGCTGAATGGCCTGTATTTCAAATTATATTCAATGGTCCAACAATTAAGAGATATATATTGTACATTTTAATATCCATTTATATTTTGGGAAGACAATTTTCATAAGATGATGAGATTGACAATGCTAACAAGATAAAAGTCTTCTCATTATTTCAAATTCTATTTAAAAATGTAGGTTAGAAATTAGGATGAAAATAAATGTTTAAAGAGAAGATCCAGAACAAGAGATCAATATTCCACAGTGCAAGAAAAAAACCAAAGTTTTCATTGTATGTACGGATAGTAATTGTAAAGCAAGTTCCATGGATGTCATTTATTTATAAACAATGTTTAAATTCGTATTTCCAGTCATACCTCTCGTCTGAACTTCACGTTCTTATATCCAACCATACATACTCAATTATTTTAACTTAAATAGTACCACAATCTTAATGTGTCCAAAACCAAACCTCTTAGTTTTCCCTTTAAGCCTGCTCCTCCCTAAGCCTTCTCCATCTTAGTAAATGGTAATGCCATTCTTCCAACTGCCCATGCCAAAAACCTTTGGATTTATCATTGGCTCTTTTATTTTTTTCATATACCACCTAAACAAATCCTGTTTTCTTCCTTCAGCATATATCCAAACCTGATTATTCCTAACTCTTTCAAAGATTACCTCCTAACCATCATCATTTCTCACTTGGACAACTGCATCAGTCTATGAAACGCTCTCCCTTTTTCTGCCTTTTTTCTTCATACTCTAGTTTTCACTCAGGACATTAAAAATGTAAATCAGATCATGTCATTCCTCTGTTCAAAATCCTCTATTGACTTCCCATCTTGTTCAGGGAAAAATTCAAAATCCTGACCACAGTTTATAAAGCCCTGCTTGATTTAATTTCCTGCCACCTCTAACCTTGTCTTATATTTTCTTTCTTTCACTTTACTCCAAAGTCACTCAAATCTCTGCTGTTCCTCAAACATGCTAACCATTTGCTTACCTCACTGTCTCTGGACTTTTTCATTCCTCTGACTAGAAATATTTTCATCCAGATATCTTTAATCTTTCACCTCTTTACTTATTTCATATCTCTACTTAACCTTATCAAAGAGGCCTTCTCTGATCACCTTATAAAAAATATAGCAAACTCCCTACATATGTATCCTTACCTGATCATTCCCTAGTTCCTCACTCTGCTTTATTTTTTCTCATAGTGCTTATCAAAACCACTTACCTTGGAATATTTAGCGTTTACAAGTGGGGACCCAAAAAACCCCCATGATTTTCTTTTGGCAGGCAAGTTTCTTGTAGTGGAGGCTACCCCCACCCCACCCAAGTGAGTGTTCTAGAAACCCATATGCATCCATGTTACAGCTGGAGTTGCTGTGATTGGCTTCAGTGAATCTTTTTTGGAGACTCTTTCAAAGCATTTGCCCATTTCGTGATGGGTGATTTATTTACACAAACAATGTTCAGCAGTTACAATGCACCTGCCTACACCGCATTGAGTGTTCGGCAGTTTCTGAACAAAAACCCCATGACCTCCATACCCCACACTCCCTATTCACCCGATCTCTCACCCAGTGACTTTTTTTTGTTTCCCTGGATGAAAAAAGTCCTCAAAGGAAAACATTTTGCTGATGTGGAAGAGGGGAAACAAACAAACAAAAAAATGACAGAAGAAATATTAATAAAAAGGCATCAAAATCGATGAGTTCAAAAACTGTTTTGAGCAGTGGGAAAAGCATCTTAATAGGTGTATTGCATCAAACAGAGAGTATTTTGAAAGTGACTGAAGTTTAAACGTGTAAGAATAAATACACATTTTTTAATAAATAAATTCCAGTTTTGGGGGGCTCCCCTCATATTTTCTTTTTCCCCATTAGAATGAACATAAGTTTCTTGAAAGAAGACTTCTTTGTTTGTGTTCACTACTATACCCTCAGGATCTAGAATAGTACCTGGCACATAAAAGGTACTCATAAACACTGGGTGAACTAATGCATGAAATGAATCCAAATAATTATTTTAAAAGAAGGTTTCACTTATAAGGCCAAGAAAACTAAACCTCTGTAAGTTAATCTAAGTATTAATAGTTAAATGCTGTAATAATTTTGTTCAAATTTGCTACTTAGGATACAAAGAGTTTTATGTATACAGTGGTTATATTTTTATAATTTAAATTCCCATTTTAAGACCTTTTTAATTTATATTTTTAACAGACTATGTTTTAGAGCAGTTTTAGTTTCACAGCAAAATTGTGTGGAAAGTATGTGATTTCCCTTATGTCCTTTGCCCTATACATCCACAGCCACCCCCACCATCAGCTATTCTAGGCCCAGACACCAAACTAGCTTTGTGTTTCTATAGATTTGCTTTTGTTGGACATTTAATATAAATAGAAACACAATTACAGTAGATTCTCAGTTAACCAGCACCCATGGGGATTGGTAGATGCCAGGTAAATGTAAGTCAACTCGCCATTAACTGGAACTCAAGCAAGTGGCACTCCCAAGCAACCAGCAAAATCTCAGGCAACTGGCAAAAAATTTTTTATCGGTTGCTTGAGAGTTCCAGTTAACAGAGAGTCTACTATATACAACCTTTAGCACCTGGCTTCCTTCACTTAGTACAATGTTTCTGAAGTTCTTCCATGATGAAGCATGTTCTCTCTTTATTACTGAATCACAGTCCATTGTATGGATATATCATTTTCCTTTTTATTGCTAAATAGTACTCTATTATATGAATATACCACATATTGTTTAGAATGTGCCACAATAGGACCATATCTTTCTTACACGTGAGGAGTCTTTGATGAATGCCAGCAGTTAAGAGCCGGTAAGAGGAAGAAGGGGAAGAAAAAAAAAATGGCATTGCGGTTGAGTACAATCTGTTCCTAACAGAGATAGAAAAGTCAAGCTCTAGTGAATTAACTACAGGTAGACAAACCTGCCCTAGCTGTGGAAATTCAAGCTCTTTCCACTGGATCCTATGATCTGAGTTTGTTCACCACCATTTGCTTGTTCTAGGGAGGAAGGTATGGTCACTGAAGACAGCCTCAACATCTATAGGAAGACAGCTGGTCTTTTTTTTTCCAGGTGTGTTAGAGGTTGCCAAATCTATTATATAATTAATACAGCTAAAACCAATCATAAATATTTTTTAAAAACCATTTATCTGAGGACTTCTAGTAAAAAAAAAAAAAGAGGCAAATTAGACATATGCATTTATCCTCTCCCCTTATAAAACGGTAGCAAAATTCAATTAAAGGGTTTAAATCTACAAGGAAAAAGCGAACAGAAGTGAGGGCAACAGTGGAAAATATATTTCAGTAAATTTTTGGAAACAGGAGAGCAAATGGAAGAGTGGATCTGATTTATCAGGGTAGAAGAAGCTATAACCTCAGGGAGACGATGAGAAGAGAGTCAGTCATTTTAGCCCCAAAGAACCTGGGAAAGGCTCAGATCTTGGAAGAAGTAAGTGGATGGAGAGGAAGCACAAAGTGAAAAATAGGATGAAAATCCATGTATGGGAAGGGTTGATTCCCCTCTCCACTCTCACACATAGAAAGCCAGCAGCTAAGTGCACATAGTCCAGCCTTGGTGGGAAAATGTAAGTTTATCCTCTGGAGAAACTGAAAAGGAGTACTCTCAATTTGAGAACAATGGACAAAGTAGAGGTAAGATGAACTGAAAAGGGATTTATTAAAATACCAAATGGCAGGACTTAAATTCCTCCCATTTCTTGACCGTACCCCACCTCTACCCTCACCCCAGAACACTTGCATTTTATTGCCCAGGCAAGAAATTAGAAACAACTTTTCTGGTAGAACTAAACAATCCCAGAGAAAAGTCCTCCTCATTGTGATGTATGTTCATGTTTCCATCCTACCATACAAAAGTGAGGCTTACCCACAATAAGTCTTCTTATTCCTAAAGAGCTTTTAACCACTTTAAATATAAATACATATATATACAAACCACCAAGGGTGATCAGACATGTGAGGAAATCATGGAAGATTAAAATTAGACATCAAAAGAGCTATTTATATTTAAAATATGATGGCTGAAATAAGGCATTAACAGAGGCTATAAAAATCCCAGGAAAATAAAACTAAACATGAAATGAAACATATAAAAGATAGCTCAAGGATCAATCTAGTGAGATTAACTTTGGACTAACAGGAGATCTAAGAAGACAGAGAAAAGAGCGGGAAGAAAATAATAACAAATACTTATTAAGGGTATACTATATGTGGTAGGTGTTCTAAGTTCTTTTAAAATTAATTTTAATTAACTAATTAATTCTCTAGTGACTCTATGAAGTAGGTATTAATATTATTACCCCCATTTTACAGATAAGGAAAATTAGGAATGTAGAAGTTAATCTAACAGCTACAAGTAGCAGAGCCAGAGTTAAAACCCAAGAAGTCTGGTGCCATAACAATTACATACTGCTGCCAAATTCTCAAAAAATCAGTTGAAAATCCTCATAACTTCTTTGGTTCAACCTTTCAGCTTCTCTGGGCACATTGGAAGAAGAAGAATTGCCTTGGGCCACACATAAAATACACTAACACTAATGATAGCTGATGAGCTAAAAAAAAAAGGGGGCTGTGTATAATTTCTGTAATGTTTTCAAAAAGTTTATGAATTTATGTTGGGCTGCATTCAAAGCCATCTTGGGGTGCATGCAGCCCATGGGTTACAGGTTAGACAAGCTTGCTTTAGGTAGTCTAACAGCATTTGATGTCCTAGCTTCAAGCTGGAGGCATCATGTTTCCTAATTTCAAATTATGCTATAATGCAAAGCTATAGTAATCAAAACAGTACAGTGTGGTATTAGCATTAACACAGACACAGGGAATAATGGAACAAAACAGAGCCTGAAATAAACTCATGCATATATGGTTCATTAATTTATGTATATTACCTACCTATTTACCTACCTACCTGCCTACCTACCTACCTACTTACTTACCTACCTATCTGCATAAAAAAATTAAACCAAAAACCTAGGCATTACAAATAGTGGAACAGCACCAACTTTTCAAAAGACATGAAAGAAAAGAAAACACAACTGTTATACAATAGACTAAGAAGAAAAATTTTCTCTTTACAATTAATACTTTTAAGAAGTCTGTAATTCTAACCAAATTATATGTTCAGGGGATATTACTAGATTTTTACTCAAAGATTATCACAGATACTCATTGCTCTATTCTGGCAAAGTTCTTATGTGTATACTTCTTTGGTATAAAATTCTGCAGGAATCTTCATACTCCTGACTATGTTGATTAAGAAAATACTAACACTCCATTTAAGTCCATGATTGCAGAAAATGTGTGTATGGATAAAGTTGAAGCTTAAATCTTTTAAAAAGTTAATTTATTTCACTGCCTAATCTTTTTTTCCTAAATGATATCCTAATTTTAGATTTAAACCATATGGTCAAAAATTGGAGACTAACAGTAAAACACTGCAAGTAGTATTTTGTTTGAAAGATATTAAAATTATGTACATTTAAAATATTTTCAAAGTATGATTCTAATTCTGTGAGCAAATGCTTTGATGGATATTCTGCAACATCATCAGAATATTCAATTAAGATCTCCTACTAAAAATTTTATTTATACAAAGAGTAAAACTTAAGTAGTCTAAAGGCATTTTATCTCATAGCTGCCAAATTACAGCATCTGGATTACTGCAGGAATATCTTGTTGCCATCTCTAGCAAGAGTCCTGAAGGAAAAAAAGAAGGAAAATATGTGGTAAGATGGGAAAAATAAAATCATTATAGTTTGTCACCTCTTTTGGCTAACTCTTCAGTTTCATATTAACAGTCATCTAGTAATAATATTCAACTGAATTGCTAAAAAGAAAAAATGAATTAATAATCATACTTTATTTTGTTCCCCAAATTTGAACAGCAGAAGTTAAACATTTCTTAAATATTTTCTAGTCTATATTTAAGTTCATAAAATATTTTTAGCTTCCAAATGATCACTTATTGTATATTTGCCATTTGTGTTTTTTTCCCCTAGCTGGCAGGTTAAGGTCTTTTACTGAATTTAGTAAATTGAGGGCTTGCTTGGCATATTTAGAATAAATACAAACAACTACTAAGTAATCTAAAGTCACTCCTTCCTTATTTGAAAGTGTAGCCACAGGAAGTGGCTCCTTCAAACTTTTACTTTTTATTTTACTTTTTTTGTTCATTTCATCTTTATTAAATTTTGGTTAGTAAAATCATACATATTTCAGGTGCACAATTCTACAAAATATCATCTATGTAAGGCATTGTATGCTCACTACCCAGAGTCAGTTCTCCTTTCATCACCATATATTTGACCCTCACTCATTCTCCACCCCACTACACTCTCACCCTCTAGTAACCACTAAGCTGTTGTTCATGTCCATGAGTTTTTGGTTTTTTGTTTGTTTGTCTTGTTCCTTTGCTACTTTCAGTTTCATATCACATATGAGTGAAGTCATATGGTTCTTGATTTTTTCTGACTTACTGTATTTCGCTTAGCATGATGGTCTCAAGATCCATCCATGTTGTCATCTTTTCAAGGGACTACTATCCAACATAGATTAAGAACTAACAGACGTCACCCCAATAAGTCTAACAATAAAAATGAATTTAAAAAAAAAAGAACTCATATGACTCAACCACAAACAAACAAACAAAAACAAAACTCAAACAATCTGTTAGATTTTGGCCAGTGAAGAAGTTGTGAGAGACTAAAATTAGCCAAGAGATAAATTTAATGCCATGTTTGAGGGATGGGAGGTCAGGTAAGTGTACCAGAACCTCCCCAAGTAGGAGGAGAGTTGAGCATTTCTTTCTTTCTTTCTCTCTTTCTTTTTTTTATGTGGGTCGTTCCCTGGCTGGGAATGAATATTTCTTAAGCAGCACAAACAAAGGGGATCTGAGGCAAACAAAGGTGGCCTGAGGCTAAGGGTTTAGCAGGGGAAGGTTTTTCTTGGTTGTCCTTGGGTTCCCCACATCTTATTCCCACAGTCAGCTGCAACCGTGATGTCCCACATGCAGCCTTGCGTCATGCAAGGGCCCTCTCGTTCGTTGGTCCTGCACCTGTGGCCTTGGGCAATGGGCGAGGCAAAGATAGATTGGTGATAAAGCAAAATAAACAAAATAGATTACTTCTTTTTTATTTATTCCTTCTGTTCTTATAGCCTAACACAATCCTATTAAAAAATGGGCAGAGGATCTGAACAGACACTCCTTCCAAGAAGACATAGAAATGGCCAACTGATATGTGAAAAAAATGCTCAACTTCACTAACTATTAGGGAAATGCAAATCAAAAGCACAATGAGATATCACCTTACACCTGTTAGAATGGCTATTATCAATAAGACAAATAACAACATGCTGGAGAGGCTATGGAGAAAAAGAACCCTCATACACTGTGGTGGGACTGTAAATTGGAATAGACACTATGGAAACCAGTATGGAGGTTCCTCAGAAAATTAAGAATAGAGTGACCATACGACACAGAAATTCCTCTTTTGGGTATCTACCCACAAAAATCTGAAAACTTTTTCTGTAAAGATATATGCACCCCTATGTTCATTGCAGCATTGTTCACAGTAGGCAAGACATAGAAACAATCAGTGTCCTACTACAGATGATTGAATAAAGAAGATGTGGTTCTTATTTTACTTTCTTGATAACAACTTCACTAAAATATAATTCACATATCAAAATTCTTTTATTTCTTATGGGTCTACTTTTCATAATCTTTCAACAATCACCTACTTAAAAAAAAAAACTTTTCCATTGTTCCATTTGTAAGCTGTTATCCCTATGAATAGTACTGTATTATTACTAAAAGTTGAGAGTTTTGACAAAAAAATTAGAAATAATGAGTTTCTAAAGCTCCTTTCAACATATCCAGAATTCCTCTTTGAAATTTCCACGACTCTCCTAACTCTATGATTCAAACTATGCTTTTATTCAATTACTAGCATTCAACTTAATATAAATCTTTGAAATAAATCTTTATTCCTTACTAGTTTATGGGTTTAAATGTTTTTGTGGGCTAGCTTGAAAATCTACTACCATTTACGTTTTCTAAGAGGAAATGCATTAAAAATCCTAAAATAAAATTTAAAAACACTTAAAAAATATAATTTGTTCTAAAATTGAGGCTTTCTTACATAATGTAGACCAGAAAACTCATAGTAATATATAAATAATTGTGAAGATACATTTATCTTTTTGGTGGGTAACTGATAAATTTAGATACATAGTATTTTAGCTAGCTCTATTCTTTGAAAAATACTTAGAAATTAAACAGAATTTAAAAAGCAATAGCTTACCTTTACACTGAAAACCTTAAGATGCTGGTAAGAGAAACTGAAGATAGCACAAATAAATAGAATGATATTTTGAGCTCATGAATTGGAAGAATTAATACTGTTAAAATCTTCATACCACCCAAAGCAATCTACAGATTCACTGTAATCTCTATTAAAATTCCAATGGTATTTTTAGAGATATAGAACAAATAATTCTAAAATTTGTATGGAACCATAAAAGTTCTGGAACAGCCAAAGCAATCTTTAGAAAGAACAAAGCTGAAGGCAACATGCTCCCTAATGTCAAACTATTTTACAAAGCTAGAATAATCAAAACAGACACACAGATTAATAGAACAGAACTAAAGCCCAGGACTAAACCCACACATAAGTGGGCAATTAATTTGATGACAAAAGAGCAATGGAGAAAAGGCAGGCTCTTCAATAAATGGTGTTGGGAAAACTAGACAGTAACATTCAAAAGAAAGAAACTAGACCACTATCTTACACCATACATAAAAATTAACTCAAAGTGGATTAAAGACTTGCATATAAGACCTAAAACCATAAAATTCCTACAAGAAAACACAGGTGGTAGGCTTCTTGACATATTAATAGGTCTTAACGACATTTTTGTGGATATGACTCTAAAGGCAAAGGAAACAAAAGCACATAAAAACAAATGGGACTACATCAAACTAAAAAGTTTCTGCATAGCTAATGAAACCACCACCAAAACAATAAAAGAGCCTACTAAATGGGAGAAGATATTTGCAAATCATACATCCAAGGAGGGATTAATTCCCCAAATATACAAATATAAAGAATTCATACAACAATAAAAACAACTTGATGAGAAAATGGACCAAGGATCTAAACACACATTTTCCCAAAGACAATATACAGATGGTGAACAGGCACATGAAAAGATGTTCAACATCACTAATTATCAAGGAAATGCAAATCAAGACCACAATGAGATATCACCTCACACCTGTTAGATTGCTTATTATAAAAAAGACAAGAGACAATAAATGTTAGAGAGGATGTGGAGAAAAAGGAACTCTTGTATGCTGTTGGTGGGAATATAAATTGGTGCAGCCTTTATGGGAAACAACATAGAGATTCCCCCCAAAATTAAGACTGAATCTACCTTTTAATTCAGCAATTCTATTTCTGGATAGTTATACAAAGAATACAAAAATCACTAATATGAAAAGATATATGCATGTCTGTGTTCATTGCAGCATTATGTATAATAGCCAAGATATGAAAACAACCTAAGTGTCCCTCAGAGGATAAATGAATAAAGATGTGATATATTATACAATGGATTACTACTCAGCCACAAAAAAGAATGTGTCTTGCTATTTGTGACAATATAGATGGACCTTGGAGGTATTATACTCAGTAAAATAAGTCAGATGGAGATACACAAACATTCATATGTGAAATCTAATCATAACAAAATGAACAAATCAACAAAACAAACTCATATTAATAGATACAGAGATCAGATTGATGTTTACCTGAGGGAAAAGGGGGACAAAATGGGTGAAGGGGGGGTCAAGTATATGGTGAAGGATTACTTTGTAGTGTATACAGATGTTCAATTATAATATGTACACCTTAAACTCATATAATATTATATACCAATTTTACCTAAAAATAAAATAAAAGCAGTATCTTGAGTTTCCCCCCCCCACCCCACGCCCTTTAGGGTAATCTTATCCTTTTCATTAATAATGAGAAAAGAGCTTTACTTTCCCTAATGATGTGCCAAGGCTACTTTTGTTGGTTAGTAAATAGTTTTACTATGCTATCAAATTTTTAAAAGCAAAACATGTTATCTCTATTTAAAATATCATCTTAAGTTTAAATATCATAGATTTCCAGAAATAATGAAGTCAGTTAATTCAACGTGCACATTTTAAATTTGGAATGTATATTTTAACCAATAACTTTCTGAATATGTAATAGTTTTACAAGCTCTTCTTCAGTTACTTTCTCAATCATTATGCCTTAATTATCGTCAATCTTTTGATTTACTAACACACTCTATATTTTATAAGTAAACATTTAAAGGTAAATTACATTTCAGGTAGAGTACTAAAAAAAATGTAGTCAGCTCATATAGTAATATTTTTAGGTTGCCAATATTTAAATTTTCTGTCAAAAGAAAAAAAAAATACATCATTAGAGCAGATTTCAAAATATCACTCTCAGATTACAGAATTTCTTATTGATTGACATTCTGTTATCTATAGGAAAGTAAAAAGCTAACAGCAACATGATTAAATATAGAAAGTGTTTCCTGGTTTTCTAATAAAATGAGGACTACAGTCTTTTGCCTACAAATACAAGAAAAATACTCTAAAACTCAATTAAAACATTAAGAATAATAAAGTTCCTTCCAAAATTATTTAAGGTCATAAAATTTTTCTCTCTATATATATCTCTATACAAATAAAATAAAATATCCTTGGAGATGAAATTTTACAGGAAATACTACAAACTAAAAAGATATACCAACTACTGAGTAAACAGCATTTTGAGAGCTTCCTAAAGGTGAAACCAAAATTTTTGAAGCAAATAAAACCTCATGTTCATCATACATTTAAATAATAAACCACAGCATTCATCATGCAGTTATTTTATCAAGATATAATATTCCCAACAACAGAAAAACAGGAACTCTTTTTATCCTTTGAAGAGATGTTAAAATCATGGGTATTCCATGGAGTCATTCTCTTCAGATGAGGTTTTGTACAATATCCATCAGTAATGACAATGCAGATGTGCTGACATCCTTGGGGTTTTTCTCTAAGATTTAAACTAGCTGCATACCATCTCATGGGTCTTTTCTTTGATGAGCTGCACTTTCACCCTTTCTTGTACTACCCAGAGTGTCAGTAATGAGTAAAACTAAAACAGACTTAATTACAGTACCTCTCTAATAAGGTACTAAATATAGTCCTTTATTCAGTCAACTGTGATTGTCCATAAAAATCACAGGAGTGTTTAAAACAAGATGCATAAGGTTCTATTACATTATGTTTTGGGGCCCAAGGTTTTTTTTATATAGTTTCTTATAAGACAACTTATATTTGTGTAACTGATTATAATTTTAGCAAATTAACTTTGTTCAGCCATATGGGTCTCAAAATGGCAAAACCTGAAACCCTGAGATTTACTAGTATATACAGTGCCTGTTCATCTTGAAACAAAGAAAAAAATATTCATTGTATAATGGCCAAGCAAAGAAAGATAAGATAAACTTGTGAAACTTAATACTTTGTTTAGCTAAGATCAAGAGAGAAAAGAATCTGACTCACTTTTTTATATATTCCTCAATGGGTCAACTTAAACCCTACTTTCTTTCATAAGTTCTTTTCCCCAACCTTTCCTTTTTCTTTCCTAGTTGCCTCCTGCTACTTAGACAAGTCAGTGTTGATATAAAAAACATGTTACTTATAATATAGAGCTGCTTAGTTATTAAGTTACTTGGTGATAAATGTTTCTCAAGTTCATCATGTTATGTTAATTTACTAATCTAAAAGAAATCTAAAGAGCAGTCTTTCAGACCTTCTATTTTTGTGTTTATAATTAGCTAAGTATTGTTTTCAGAAAGAATCATTTTATGAATTAGGATATATACCAAATTCATAAGAGAGATTGCCTCCAGGAAGAGAGGGGAATGAGAGAAAAATTGGGGGTGGAAAATAAAGGGTATCTTAGCTTTATCTATTTATGCTTTATTACATTTACTTAAAATACCTAAATTTTGAAATTTCTCAAAATAAAATGTAATTTAAAAAACTAGGAACTCAAATATACTCCTTATCACAGCTGACCTATGTCCTCTATATAGGCTACAGAAAATTGCAATGTGCAGATTCCAATGGTATTAATAAAAGGCGAGTTACTTTCTCCTCTACATCTTTAAAAGTCCCAATTATCCAATGAGTCAGTAAGAAAATACCCAAAGGCTCCCTGAGGCAGTCTGAACCAGGTTCTCACTAATTTCTCAAAAGACCCACTGATGTACATATTATTGTAACTGGTATCTCTGACATCCAGAATCCACTTACACCTGCATAATGGCATCTTCATAAAGATGTCTTACAGCATGAACACTGTCATAATTCATCTTATACTCTTAGACATGAAATATTATTTGCATCTGGGTAGATTTCCATAGCTATTAGAATCTTGATAGAACTCTCAAAGATATATGATATAATCATCCATAAAACTATAAAATAAATCTATTTGCTCTTCAGTAGTGAGAGATTGACTATACAAATGGATAATGACCAGATCATATAAGACAATAGGACTCTGATGCACAATCTCCTCAGAAACCATCCTGGGAAGACAAAATACACCCGCTTAAATAATCAGCCCAGAACAGTCAGGATTTGGTCAATGACTACCAGTTTTCTTTTTTTTTTTTTTTTTTTTTGGGGGGGGGGGTTTACCCACAGCCCACTCACCACGCACACCCACATGATTTAAACTCAGGTCCAACAAACATGCTCCCAAAACCAATTACCTCAGATGCTAGGCTTATAGTTAGTCCACTTCAGCTTCCCCATGCTAACAATCTCCCATCAGAGCATATCTAAAAATCTTTTTTAACCATAAAACTTTTCTACTTCCTGTGATGGTGACTAACTTGCTTGTTATAGAGTGACTTCCTTGAATAGTAGTCCATTTGTTTTCATTTTGGATGGTCTTCCTTTATTTCCATATTAGTGTAAAAATCATGCAAAAAGAAAATTAACATTATGAATATTTCTTTCTAACCCAACCAAGATAATACTTTAGTCTTGCTGTTTTGTTTTGTTTTGTTTTTTTAATGTGGGTAATTCCCTGGCCAGGAATCGAACCCAGGCTGCAGTGTTGACAGCGCCAGCACTGAAGTCTTAAGCTACTACACCACCAGGGAACTCCCCAGTCTTGCTGTTTCTACCTTAGCTATTGTTCTGTTTGTCAGTCAATGCACCAGAACCAATTTACCTTTTTAGATAAAAAAAAAAAAAAGTTTTCCATCACTTAGAAGACAATTTTTATATTCTCCTTCAAGATATTTCAGACTCAAACTGGTACAGTTTCTTTCTTGGGAACTGTAATAATTTGAAAACAATATACAAAGAAAATATTGTGCTATATGTTATAAAAATAATAATGCTGGTGGTAGTATAAACTGAAACAACTAAATAGTGCAGTAAGATAGACATCAAAATAGTGAGTGGTGAGAGAGGAGCTCCTAGAAATCTCCCCTGGAAGTTACAACAAATCGAACAATTATAATTTAACAAAAAATTCCCTGCACAACATAAAACACATCAGAGAGATTTACTCATTGAATTAAAATACCTGAAGATGGAGAAGGAGGGCAAACTGGGGAGAAGGGAAGGGGAAAGTACAGAGATGTGGGATGCAACCCAGAGCTCACTGCAGTCCTAGGAGAGAGAAGGAATGAGATGGGGGTGGTGGGATGCAAACTGGAGCTCAGTGTGGTCCTAGGAGACAGAAGGAGTGAGACAGGGGCTGCAGGATGCAGACTGAAGCTCACTGCAGTTCCATCAGTGGGCTGGTAGTGCCATTACCCAGAACCATAAACATACCAACCACATCTCCCAGTGAAACCCGGCCCACATCCTTCCCAGCTGAAACCAATGGAAGACCCAGGGCAGTTGAGACACACAGGCACTGCAAATTCTGGCTGCAAGGGAAGACAGGGATTCAAGGTTCAAAGCCCCGTAACATCACTACATCCTCACACATGGGTGGTGCACTGAGACCAAGGTGATTGGATCAAAGAGAAGAAGCCCACCTCATAGAAAACCACCCATGGTGAGAAGAAGAATTAACACAAGAAAAAATAAAATGCTGCCGTGGTATGCATTGAAAAACAAAAGAGAGACCTCTCCATATGTACTTGCTACAGAATCCACTCCTGTAGATGCCCAGAAAGAGAAATATTCCAAATGACTAACCAACCTAACAAAGCTGTCAAAAGGAAAATAAAAAGTCTCCAGAAAATGAACTCAAAGACATAGAAATACGTGACTTAAATGATAGAGAAGTAAAAAAATGTAGTTCTGAAAAAATTCAACAACATGCAAGAAAACACAGATAGGCAGTTTAATGTCTCAGAAATAAAATCAATGAACAAAATGAATATTTTACCAAAGAGACTGAAATTTAAAATACAGCCAAATAGAAATTCTGGAGATGAAGACTGAAATAGCTAGCTTAGGAAACAAGGGTTGACCAGATGGAGGAAAGAATTAGTAATACTGAAGACAGAAATATGGAAATGACACAGATGAAATGAGACAAATATGAGAATTTAAAGAAATGAAAGAACTCTACAAGAACTATCTGACTCCATCAGAAAGAGCAACATAAAAATAATGGGTATACAAGAAGGAGAAGAGAGGTGGGCACACAGAGTCTACTCAAATAGTTGATAAGAACTTCTCAACCTATAGAAAGTACTGGATCCTCAAATCCAAGAAGCAAACAGAACACTTAACTACCTGAATCCTGAAAGACTTTCTCCAAAGCTCATTATATTGAAGCTGTGAAAAATCAAAGACAAAGAAAGAATTCTCAAGGTAGCCAGGAAAAAGAAAACTGTAACCTATAAAGGAAAGCCCCTTAGATCATCGTCAGACTTTTCAGCAGAAACTCTACAAGCCAACAAAGAGTGGAATCAAATATTCAAACTATTGAAAGAGTGAAAATCACCAGCCAAGAAAAATTTATCCAGCAAAGTTATTCTTTAGATATGAAGGGGGAATATAGACCTTTTCAGATATACAGGAAGCTGAGGGAATTCTCCAGCAAAAGGCCTCCATTACAGGAAACACTGAACGAGGCTATCTATCTAAAAGAAAAATTCAAAGTAAATAGAGATAATTTGTGTCAACAAGAACATAAAAGGGGAAGAAGCAAAGGAAGCATGCTTAAGAAAGGGGCTACTGTATATGTGAAAATTTCTTTTACATAGACTTAATGGTAACACATAAAAGAAATCCAGAACTGAGACACATAACATTAAAAAAAAAAAAAAAAAAAAAAAAAAAAAAAAAAAAAAAAAAAAAAAAAAAAAAAAAAAAAAAAAAAAAAAAAAAAAAAAAAAAAAAAAAGAGTAGAAAAATAATAGACTACCACCAAACTAAAATGACTGACAGAAACAAAAGAAACCATGGAGACACCAAACAACCAGAAAACAAAAGATAAAATGGCTATAGGAAATTCTCATATATCAATAATAATACTAAATGTAAATGGACTAAAGTAACCAATTAAAAGGCACACAGTAGCAGACTGGATGAAAAAACAAACCCACCATACACTGTCTCCACATCTCAACTACAAAAACAAATGTAGACTCAAACTCAAAGGGTTGAAAATGATACTCAAAGCAAATGGCATCCAGAGAAAAGCAGGGGTAGCCGTACTTATATCTGACAAAACAGACATCACAATACAAATGGTAACAGAAGACAAAGGTAAACATTTCAAAATGATAAAGGGGACAATACAACAAAAAGACATGACACTTACTGACACTTATTACTACATATGCCCCAATCAGGAAGCATCAAAATTTACAAAGCAACTATCAACAAAACTAAAGGGAGAAACTGACAAACATATAAATACAGTAGAAGACCTTAATACCCCATTGACAGCCATAGATAGACAGCACATGGAATAATCTAAATGATAGACCTCTCTTTCCCACCATATATTTGGTTCCCCCCTCTGTAACTCTTGCTAATCAATGTGACCTCAATAAATCTAACAATAAAAAATAATTTTTTTTTTTTTTTTTGCTTTTTGGTATGTGGGTAGCTCCCCGGCTGGGAATCGAACTCAGGCCTCAGTGCTGACAGCACCAGCGCCAAAGCCTTAAGCCACTACACCATCAGGGAACTCCCCAAAAATAATTTTTATACAAAAATAATAAAGGGTAGAGCATATGCTGAAATACAAAACAAGCCTCAGCAAATTTAAGAAGACTGAAATCATTCCAAGCATATTCTCTGAACACAAAGCTTTGGAGTTGGAGATTAACTGCAAATAGAAAGTCAGAAAAATCACATGTACATGGAGATAAAACAACACATTATTAAACAACAAATGGGTTAAAGAGAAATTTTTAAAAATCTAAAAATACACAGAAATAGATCAGAATGAAAACACATCGTACCAAAATTATTGGGAAGCAGTGAAAAGAAGTATTAAGAGGAAAATTTATATCATTACAGGCCTATCTCAAGAAACCAGATTCCCAACCAGGGAACTACCTCACCCACTGCCAAAACAAAAACAAAAACAAACAAACAAAAACCAAAAAAAATCCCAAATAAACAACCTAACATTACAGCTTAAAGAACTAAAAAAGAAGAACAGATGAAACCCAAAGTCAGAAGAAAGGAAATAATAAAAATTAGAGCAGAACTAAACAAAACAGAGAACAACAACAAAAAAAAAAAAAGGAGGAAAGAGCTGGTTCATCAAAAAGATCAATAAAATTGACAAACCCTGGTTAGGCTAAGATAAAAAGAGAAAAGACACAAATAATCAAAATAAGAAATGAAAGAGGAGAAATTACAATGGAACCACAGAAATACAAAGGATCATTCAAGAATACCATGTAGAACTATATGCCACCAAATTCAATAACCTAGAAGAAATGGACAAGTTTTCAGAAACAAAGAGTCTGCCTAGACTAAATCAAGAACCTGAAACTCTAAATAGACTGATCAATAGTAAGGAAATAGAAACAATCATACAAAACCTCCACCCAAAACGAAAGTCCAGTACTAGAGACATGGCTTCATTAGTGAATTCTACCAAAAATTCAAAGAGGATTTAACACCTGTCCTCCTCAAACACTTCGAAAAAATTGAAGGAGAGGCAATAATCCCTCACTCATTTTATGAGACCAACATTACCCTGATACTAAAACCTGGGAAGGATACACACACACACACACACACACACACACACACACACACCCCTACAGACCAAAATCTCTAATGAATATAAATGTAAACCTCTCAAATATTAGAAAATGGAATACATCAACACATTAAAAGTATTTTAAAAATTAAAAGATAAAAATCATATGATTACATCAATAGATGCAAAAGAAGCATTTAATAAGATGCAATATCTAATTATAATAAAGACACTTAATAAAATGAGTAGAGAAGAAAAGTACCTCAACATAATGAAGGCCACAAATGACAAAACCTCAGCTAATATCATATTGAATGATAAAAAACTGAAATCTTTTTTAAAAATCAGTTATAAGACAAAGATATCCCCTGTCACCACTGTTATTCACCATAGTTCTGGTATTCCTAGCCAGAACAATCAGGCAAGACAAAGAAATAATAGGCATCAAAATAGGAAAAGAAGTCAAATAGTCACTTTTTGCAGATAACATAATTCTTTACATAGAAATTTCTAAGGACTACACCAAAAAGCTGTTAGAAAAAATTAACAAATACAGTAAAGTTGCAGGATACAAATACAATATATAAAAATCCATTGCATTTCTATATACTAGCAATTAATCTTCAGAAAAAGTAAAAACCAATACCTTTTGCAAGTGAAACAAAAAGAATAAAATACCTAAGAATAAACGTAATAAAGGATATGAAAGACTTAAAAAATGAAAACTATAAGATACTAATAAAAACTGAAGATGGCATAAAGAAATAAAAAGATATTCTGTGTTCATGGATTGGAAGAATCAACATAGTTAAAATGGGCATATTACCCAAAGCAATATATAGATTTAATGCAATCCCCATAAAAATCCGAATGACATTCTTACAAGAAATAGATAAAAAAAAAAAGATACTGGGGGTAACTCGGCAACATGGTGACCAGAAAAGAGATCCCTAAAACCTCTTCCAGAAAATATAATTAAACGGCTGGCCAGAATCAAACTCTGAGAGGCACAGTGATAGCTGAGACATCCACACATTACAAGAAAACACCTGAAGGTTAGAGAAAGGAGGGCAAGCAGGAGAGAATAAAAGGAGCAAAGACAGATCACAACCCAACCCAACAGCAGCTAACTGAAAGAAGTAGGAAGAAATCAGAGAGCAGCACAATACTGGGGAGGGGGTAGGTCAAACAGCAGTAAGAGTGGAGGCCAGAGTGCCAGGAACCCTGAGAGATGGTATAGGTAAACTGGACCTAGTAGCAGCGTGTTAGAGACACAGTGGGAGCCATGCCTTGGGTGGCATGTAAGTTGAGCAAGGCACCCAAATGGCCCTGGGCAAAAACACAGCCCTGGGCAAAAACACAGCCCCCAGATACAGCACCGCCAGACTTGAAAACACTGCTGAGACCTGTTGCTGTGGAAACAAAACACTGAAACATGGTTCTGGGTAAAATGCAGCCTCAGGAGAAGGGAGAAAGGCTGAGCTGGTAGCACTCACCTTGACCAACGTGAATTACCTCAGTTTGCATTCCATCAGCTGCATTCCTTCTCGCCCGGCTTCCCCAAAGAACTGCAGGAAGGCGAGAGACCTCAGACCGCCCTGCCCCAAAATGCTGGTGGAGACCAGATATAAGGCTTAAACACCTCCCTCTATCCCTAAACTTGCCCCCCCAGAATCACCGAGTGTCTGCTCTCCAACAAAACACCAGGAATCAGGAAGATAAAGTGATCTCCTTGCTACTGTCAAAGGTAAAGCCCTCATGCCGAAGAAAAAGAACACAGCAAAAAATATGAGTACCTGAGGATTCAAAGTCACTCACAAAGAAGATGAAAAAATCTCAGAAAAGGATCTCATAGGTATAGGAATTTATGAACTAACTGACATAGAATACAAGGTGGCAGTTCTAAAGACTCTCAGAGAAATGAAAACATACTGGCAGAACACTATAGCTGAGATGAATGATCTCAGAAAGAAAATTCATAAACAAAAGGAACATGTTAACAAAAAAATTCAAATTATAAGAAAGAATGAGATGGAAATTTGACAGATAAATAATACAATAAAAGAAGTGAGAAATGAAATACCTGTCATAGGAAACAGGGCCAATAGATGAAGAAAAGAATTAGTGATATTGTACATCAGAACACAGAAACAACTCAGAAAGAAGAAGATAGAAACTACAGAGTCAAAAGGATTGAAAGAACTCTGTAAGGACTATCTGATTCCATTAGAAAAAACAATATTAGAATAATGAGCATGAAAAAGGAGGAAGAAAAAATTCTAGAGAAAGCATACTCAAACAAATAGTAAAAAAGAACTTTCCAAACTGTGGAAAAACCTGGAACCCCAAATTCAAGAAGAAAATAGGTCCACAGGCTACCTGGACCCTAGCAGATCTTCTCCAAGACACATTGTACTGAGGATGTCAAAAACCAAAGACAAAAAGACAATTATCAAGGCAGCCAAAAAAAAAAAATACTATAACCTTTAAAGGAAAACCCATTAGGATATCATCAGACTACTCAGTAGAAACTTTACAAGCAAGAAGGAAGTGGAATCAAATATTCAAAATATTAAAAGAGAGAAACTTCCAGCCAAGATTAAATTATCCATGAAAATTATCCTTCAGATATGAAGGAGGAATAAAAACCTTCTCAGACACACAGAAACCGAGGAAATTCTCCATGATGAGGTTGGCATTTCAAGAAATACTGAAGGAGGAGTCTTGACCTGAAACAATGACCAGAATAAAAGGAATAGAGTTGAGGCAACAAAACAGAAACAAAAATTAAAAAGAGGAAGAAGTAATGACCATAGAAAATCCTCATATATCAATCATCACTCTAAATGTTAATGGACTGAACTCAACAATAAAAAGACACAGAACAGCAGCCTGGATTAAAAAACAAAACCCATCCACATGCTGTCTCCAAGAGACACACCTCAGCCATAAGGAAAACACAGACTCAGAGTGAAAGGATGGGAAACAATACTCCAAGCAAGTGGTATCAAGAGAAAAGAAAGAGTTGCCATATTGATATCTGATGAAACAAGCTTCAGGTTAAAAAAGAGACCAAGATGGACGTTACATAGTGATAAAAGGGACAATACAACAAGAAAAACACTTGACACTAATTAGTATATATGCCCCCAAAAAGGAAGCACCAAAACATATAAAGCAACTACTAACAGATCTGGAAGAGAAAACTGACAAAAACACAGTCAGTGCAGGGGACCTGAACACCTCCTGAACAGCCATGGACAGATCATCCAAAAAGAAAATAAATAAGGAAATACCAGCTTTAAATGACACATTAAAGCAATTGAACATAATTGACATTTACAGGACACTTCATCTGTCAAAAAAAGATGATATCTTCTTTTCCAGTGCACATGGAACATTCTCAAAGATAGATCATATGCTGGGACACAAATCTAGCCTCAGAAAATTAAGAAGATTGAAATCATACCAAGTGTATTCTCAGACCACAAAGCTCTGAAATTGGAGAGCAACTGCAAAAAGAAAGCAGAAAAAAATCATATATACATTGAGATTAAACAACATTTTATTTTCAAATGACTGGATCAAAGAATAAGAGATTAAAAATACATAGAAACTAATGACAATGAAAATACAACGTATCAAAATTATTGCAACACAGCAAAAGCACTAAGAAGGAAATTTATATCATTATAGGCCTATCTTAAGAAACAGGAAAAATCACAAGTAAACATCCTAACATCCCATCTTAAAGAACTATAAAAAGAACAGAAAAAAAACCAAAGTCAGCAGAAGGAAAAAAACAATAAAAATTAAAGCAGAGCTAAATGATGTTGAGAACAGAAAAGTCATAGAAAAAATTGATGCAACTCAGCGCTGGTTCTTTGAGAAAATTAACAAAATTGACAAACCCTTGGCTAGACTAACCAAAGGACAGAAGAAAATAACACAAATACCCAAAGTTAAAAATGAAAGGAGAGAAATTACCACTGATATCACAGAAATACAAACGATTATAAGAAAATATTATGAAGAGCTTTATGCCACTAAATTTAACAACCTAAAAGAAATACACAAGTTCCTAGAAACATATAGCCTACCTAGACTGAACCAAGAAGAGCTGGATAATCTAAATAGACCAATCAATGGTAAAGAAATTGAAATAATTATCCAAAACCTCCCAAAGGCAAAAGCCCAAGACCAGACGGTCTCGCCAATAAATTTCACTTGATCTTAGCCAAAAGGCCGAGAAGCGATCGCCAATAAATTTTACCAAGCATTCAAAGAATTAATACCTATCCTATTCAGACTCTTTCAAAATATTGAAGATGAGTCAATACTTCCCAACTCATTCTACAAGGCCAACTTTACCCTAATACCAAAGACTGGTAAAGACAACACAAAAAAAGAAAACCACAGACTAGTGGTTCTCAACCTTTCTAATGCTGCGACCTTTTACTACAGTTCCTCATGTTGTGGTGATCCCCATAAAATTATTTTCATTGCTACTTCATAACTGTAATTTTGCTACTGTTATGAATCATAATGTAAATATCTGATATGTGTTTTCCGATGGTTTTAGGCGACCCCTATGAAAGGGTCGTTCTACCCCCA
Source organism: Lyroderma lyra (assembly GCA_004026885.1). NCBI lineage: Eukaryota > Metazoa > Chordata > Mammalia > Chiroptera > Megadermatidae > Lyroderma > Lyroderma lyra. The sequence goes on along the minus strand of PVJL010007748.1, from coordinate 47,759 downwards.
AAGGGGTCACGTCCCACAGGTTGAGAACTGCTGCCATAGACCAATATCTCTGATGAACACAGATGCAAAAATCCTAAACAAAGTATTAGTATAGAATACAACAATGCATCAAAGAGATTATACACCATCATAAAGTGGAATTCATCCCAGGAGTACAAGGATGGTTCAAAATATGAAAATCAATCAATGTGATATTCCACATAAACAAAACAGAAGATGAAAACCATATAATCATATCAATTAATGCAGAAAAAGCATATGACAAGATAACATCCATTTATAATCAAAACACTGAATAAAAAGGGTATAGAAGAAAAGTTCCTCAACATAATAAAGGCTATATATGACAAACCCTCAGCTAACATCATACTTAATGGGGGAAAGTTGAAGCCCTTTCCCTAAAATCAGGAACAAGACAGGGATATCACCTGTCACCACTGCTATTCAATATAGTACTGAAAGTTCTAACCGGAGCCATCAGGCAAGAGAAAGAAATAAAAGGTATTCAAATTGGGAGAGAAGTCAAACTGTCACTATTTGCAGATGACATGATCCTTTATATAGAAAACTACAAAGACTCTACCAGGAAACTATTAGAAACAATAAACAAATACAGTAAAGTCACAAGATACAATGTCAACGTACAAAAATCAACAGCATTCCTATATACAAACAACAAATCTTCAGAAAAAGAATGAGAGTGTCAATACCTTTTGCTATCCAACAAAAAGAATGAAATACCTGGGAAGTAAGAAAGAATGTGAAGGACTTACACACAAAAAACTATAAGACACTTTTAAAAGAAACTGAAGAAGACACAAAGACATGGAAAGATATTCCATGTTCATGGATAGGAAGATTTAACATTGTTAAAATGGCCATAATACTCAGAACAATTTACAGATTTAATGCAATTGCCATCAAAATCTCACAAACATACTTTCACAAAACAGATAAAATTATCAGATTTGTATGGACCCACAAAAGACCTTGAATGACCAAAGCAATACTACATAAAGAGAATAGGCTGGTGGTATCACACACCCTGATTTCAATTTATACTACAAAGCATCAATAATAAAAACAGCTTGGTACTGGCAGTAAAATACACACACAGACCAATGGAAAAGAATTGAAAACCCAGAAATAAATCCACAAATACATGAACAAATAATTATTTTTTTTAAAAAAACAAGTAATTCTTGATAAAGAAGCAAAAAACATGCAATGGGGAAAAGAAAGCCTCTTCAGTAGGTGGTGTTGGGAAAACAGGAAAAACATATCCAAAAGAATCAAAGCTGTCAACTGTCACCATATAAAAAATTAATTCAAAATGGATTAAAGACCTCCACATAAGACCCAAAACAATCAACTGTATACAAGAAAACATAGGTACTAAACTTATAGACCTAGGGCTCAAGGAAGACTTCATGAACCTGACCTCAAAGACAAGAGAAGTAAAAACAAAAATAAAAGAATGGGACTATATCAAATTAAAAAGCTTCTGCACAGCAAAGTAAACCATCAACAAAACAAAGGGACAGTCAAGTAAATGGGAGAAAATATTTACAAACAACATATCCAATAAGGGTCTAATACCTAAAATATATGAAGAATTAATATGTCTCAATAAGAACAAAAAGAAAAAACCAAATAAGCCAATTAAAAAGTGGGCACAGGACTTAAAGAGACATTTCTCCCATGAGAAATGATATGAATGGCTAAAAATGATATGAAAAAAATGCTCAACCTCATTAGCTATCAGGGAAATGCTAATCAAAACCAAAATGAGATACCATCTTAACCTGTTAGAATGGCTATTATCAACACGACAAAGTATAACAAGTGCTGTAGAGAAAAAGGAACCCTTACAAACTGCTGGTGAGAATGCAAACTGGTACAATCACTATGGAAGACAGTGTGGAGGTAACTGAGAAAATTGGGAATGGAGTTACCATATGACCGGCAATCCCCCTTCTGTGTATCTACCCAAAAAACTTGAAAACTTTAGTCCATAAGGACTTATGTACCCCAATGTTCATCACAGCACTGTTCATGGTGGCCAAGCAATAAAAACCAGCACAGTGCCCTTCGATAGATGACTGTATAAAGAAGCTGTGGTACATATACACAATGGAATATTACTCAGCTGTAAGAAAAGATAAAATATTGCCATTTGCGACAAAATGGAAAGACCTTGAGATTATCATGCTAAGCGAAATAAGCCAGACAGAAAAAAACAAGAATCATATATGGAATGATTCTTCACTCATACATGGAATGCAAAACTGAAAGCAACAAAGGAAAAACAGAGAAACAAACAAACAAAAAAACTCATGGACACAGTCAATAGTTTAGTGGTTACCTGGAGGAAAGAGGAAAGGGGGTGGGAGAAGAAGAAGGGGTGGGAGAGGAGGGAGGGAGAGCCAAATATATGGTGATATTTAGAGAACTCAAGTGGATGGTGAACATATAATGCAACAAACAGACAATGCACTGTAGAATTGTACACCTGGAACCTATGTAATTCTTGCTAACCAATGTCACCCCAATAAATCTAACAATAAAAAAATATTTTGGAAAAAAGAAAAACTAGATAAAAAAATATCATTAGATGTGTATGGAATCACAAAAGAACCCAAATAGCCAAAGCAATCCTACGAAAAATGAACCAGACTGGAGGTATCATACCCCCTGACTTCGATTTATACTACAATATAACAATAATCAAGCAGCATGGTATTAATAGAAAAACAGGCATACAGACCAATGAAACAGAATTAAAAACCCAAAAATAAACTCACATGTACATGAGCAGATAACTTTCGACAAAGGAACTTAAAACTTTCAATAAAGCAAAGAAATCCTCTGTAATAAATGAGGCTGGGAAAATTGGAAAGCCATGTGCAAAAAAAAATGAATCTACACTGTGATCTGTCACGATATACCAAAATTAACTCAAAATGGATCAAAGACCTACACATAAGACTTGAAACAATAAATTGCATAAGAGAAAGTATCAGTACTAAACTTATGGAACTTGGTTTCAGGGAGGAATTTATGAATTTGATTTCAAAGGAAAAGGAAGCAAAACCAAAAATAAATGAATGGGACAACATCAAATGAAAAAGCTTCTGCCCAGCTAAAGAAACCATCAACAAAAAGAGGCAACCAACTGAATGGGAAAAGGTATTTGCTAACACTTCCAATAAGGGGCTAGTATCCAAAATATATAAAGAACTCATGCAACTCAACAAAAGAAAAAAACAATCATATTAAAAAACGGGCAAGGTGGGCAGAAGAACTAAACAGACACTTCTCCCACAAAGAAATACAAATGGCCAGCAGACATATGAAAAAATGCTCATCCTCATTAGCTATCGGAAAGGCAAATCAAAACCACAATGAGATACCACCTCACACCTGTTAGAATGGCTATTATCAACAAGACAAGGAATAACAAGTGCTGGAGAGGATGTGGAGAAAAAGGGACTCTGGTACACTGCTGGTGGAAGGCAGTGTGGAGGTTCCTCAGAAAATTGGGAATGGAGTTCCCATTTGACCCAGCAATCCAATCCCCCTTCTGGGGATCTACCCAAAAAACCTGAAAACCTTTGTCCGCAAAGACTTATGTACCCCAATGTTCATCGCAGCGCTGTTCACAGTGGCCAAAACATGGAAACAACCAAAGTGCCCTGCGACAGATGACTGGATAAAGAAGCTGTGGTACATATAAGAAAAGATGAAATATTGCCATTTGCAATAAAATGGATGGACTTGGAGATCATCATGCGTAGTGAAATAAGCCAGACAGAAAAAACAAAGAACTGTATGACTTCACTCATATGTGGAATATAAAACTGAAAGCAAAGAAAAAAGAAATGAAGAAACAAATAACCCATGGACACAATCAATAGTTTAATGTTTATTTGGGGACAAGTAGGATAGGGAGGGGAGAAAGGGGAGGGGGTGGGAGAGGAGTGGGGGAAGCTAAATATAAGGTGATGGAAAGAGAAGTCACATTAGGTGAACTTATACATCAAGTTGACAATGCACTATAGAATTGTATGCCTGAAACCTATGTAATCTTTGCTAACAGATGTCACCCCAATAAGTCTAACAATAAAAATGAATTTAAAAAAATAAATAAATAAATAAAAAATGGGCAAGGACCTAAACAGTTATCCCAAGAAGACATACAAATGGCCAACAGATATATGAACAAATGCTGAACTTCACTAGCAATTAGGGAAATACAAATCAAAACAATATCAGCTCACACCTGTTAGGATGGCTATATCAGCAAGATGTATATAATAACAAGTATTGGAGAGGCTGTATATAAAAAGGAACCCTCATACACTCTGGTGGTAATGTAAGTTGGTACAGCCACTACTGAAAACATTATGGAGGTTCCTCAAAAAATTAAGAATAGAATTACTATATGACTCAGCAATCCCTCTTCTGGGTATCTACCCAAAAAATCTGAACACTTTTGTTCATGAAGATATACGTACCCCTATTTTCACTGCAGCATTATTCATGGTGGCCAAGACAAGAAAACAACCAAAGTGGCCTTCAATAGGTGGTTAGATAAAGAAGAAGTGGTACAGAGGAGCAACAAAATGGTGGCATGGGAGGGACCTTTGAAAAATCTCCCCTGGGGAGTACAACTAAATAAAACATCTATAAATCAACTAAGGACTCCCCATGCAACACACAATCACAGCTAAGAAATCTGCTAATCACGTTAAAGCACCTGCAGGTGGGCAAAGTGGGGCAAACTGAGGAGGAGGGATGGAGGAGTGCAGTGATGGGAGTCGCAGGTCCCTGCTTGGAACTCTGAAGCTGCAGGAGAGAGCAGGGAGAAGGACCTAAGTGAGCATTCCAGACCTCACTTGACCTGTGAGACAAAGAGAAAGAGCCACAGAGGCAGGAGCCGTGAGAAATGCAATCAGACCTCACTTTGGCCCCAGGAGGTACAGAGGCAGGTGCCAAGAGACACTATAGCCTGAATTCACTCCAGTTTGTGAGAAAGAGAAGGGTGGGGGCAGTGAGAAGCCACAGCCTAACTTCACTTCAGTCTAGGCTACAAGTGAGCTTCTCTACCCCACAAGCAGTCCTCCCTGAGGGATAAGCATATAAAACAGCTGATCAAACATTCAGGGAAGAGAGCTCAGGGCAATCTGAATACAGAAAAGCATAAGTAAGCCTGCACTGCCCTCACTGCCCTCAACACCAGGCACAAAGCCTAGTTGCCTTCCCCTACCCTCCCTTCCAAACTTCTGCCCTCCCATCACCTCTCCACATTAGTAGTGAGCTCTAGAAGACACTATAGCAGTGAGTGTTGGGTTAAGGAGCAAAGTATCTATAGAGAGGCGGCTAAAATGAGGAAACAAAGAAATACTCGTATTCTCCTATGTCCCAAATCAAACAACAGCAGAAAACCCAAGGAAAATAAAACTACACAAGATGGAGAAAAACAACCTATCACAGACAGAGCGCAAAACAATGGGTATAAAAATGCTCAAAGAACTTGGTGAAAATTTCAACAAAGACAGCAAGCATAAAGTAGTACATACGTGACCTGACAATTAAATTCGCAAACTTGTCACAGTGTGCTTACAATGGCAGCACTGTACAAACAACTAAGGTTTCATAACTTTGGGATATCTGTGTTTCACAGCTGTGTTTGTGTTGATGTACAGCAATTATCTTGCTGAGTGGCATTCTTTATTGTTGTTGTGTGTTTTTGTGCGCCATCGCGAGAACATTGGTACTTTAATTAGTGCAATGAACAAACATTAAATTTACTGTTAAATTTGACCAGAATGAAAGTGAAACCAGGGACATGTTAGTCCCAGTTTATGGGGATAATACCATGAAAAAAAAATGGCAGTACACAAATAAATTAAATGTTTTTCTGAGGGGAGAGAAAGCGTCACTGATAAAGAGAAGGCAGGGCAGCTAGTAACGAGCAGAACTGATTAAAACATTACAAAAATTCATAGACTTGTGAGTCAAAATCGTCATCTGACTGAGAAGCATAGCAGACCAAGTAAACATCAACATAAAAACAGAAAAATCTTAATTGAAAAACATGGCATGAGAAAGGTGTGGCAAAAATGGTCCCTGAAGGAGCTCACTGATGAACAAAAGCAAACAAGAGTCAAAGTTTGCCAAGATCATTTGGAGAGGCAAGATGAGCTTTTAGGCCGTGTTATGAAACATGAATGTATAAATACAACCATGAAACAAAGTGTCAAAGTACACAGTGAAAGTTAGCCAATTCTTGATGACCAAAAAGTTCCATCTGTCCAAATCAAGAGTCAAAACAATGCTGCTAACCTTTTCTGTTATCAGAGAAATTGTTCATTATGAATTTGTACCAACTGGACAAACCAGTCAACCAAGTTTACTATTTGGAAGTGCTGAAAAGACTGCATGAAAAAGACGAAAACAACCTGAACTTTTCTCCAACAGCTCATGTCTCTTGCATCATGACAATGCACCAGTGCACAACAGCACCATCTAGACGTGAGGGAGTTTTAAGCCAGCCCACTAATGACTGTTAGAATACCCTCCCTACTCACCTGATATGGCCCGCAATGACCTTTTTCTTTACCCCAGGATAAAGGAAATATTGAAAGAAAGACATTTTGAAGATATGCAGGACATCAAAGTTCATTTGATGACATCTCTGATGGCCATTCGAGAAAAAGAGTTCCAAAACTATTTGAAGGATGGACTAGGCGCTGATGTCAGTGCATAGCTTTCCAAGGGGAGTACTTTGAAGGTGATCATAGTGATATTCAGTAATGAGATAAATAATACTTTTTCTAGGATGAGTTCACAAACTTAATTGTCAGACCTCATACAGCATGGGGAATACAGTCAATAACATTGTGATGGCAGAGTACAGTGTCAGATGGTTGCTGAAGTCATCATAATAATCAATTATTTAGGTATATAAATGTTGCATAACTATGGTGCACTTCTGAAACTAATATAATTTGTATGTTAGCTCTATTTTAAATAAAAATCTAAAAAACAATCTCTGACTAGATCTATTATAATGGCAGCTCTAAAAGATTTTAATAGGTTAGTTCAATTGGATAAAACATTAATGTAAAATGATGGATTTATATCACAATACATACTTTGCCATATTCATGAACTCAAAAATGCACCCTCCATCGTAGCTGCAGATTTAAATAAACATTGCATGCATTACAAAGAGGGCAAAGAAACAAATTTTAAATGGGTCAGCACAATCCATCACCACTACAAAGTGCACCTGCTTAAAAGTACATAAAATCACACAGAGAGTAAATTAGTGACAAAAATCTGTGAACATTAAGGATAGTTAGTAAGTTATACCGACAAGTTGAAACTAATTTCTCTCTTGCAATCTCTAATGATAGCAAGCAATAATTTTTATCATATAATTGAATTAAATGTATCTTTAATGTACTCTTTTCCTGTAATATAGCTTATCTGAGGTTCTGCTGAATTTTAGCTACCATAATATCCTGAGTAAACCCTTTATTGCTTCAGACATCTGTAGCGATTTATAAATCCAACAGCTGGATCTGTCCAGCTAAATTTCTTTTATAACACACTAAGGCAATTTTCATTTGCTCTGAATAAACTTTAGAAAAAATGCCAGGGACAATTAAAAATAAAACATTTCTAGAATATAGACAATTAGGTTCATGAACTCATCCTAGAAAAAGTGCTACATACCACACTGCAAAATATCACTATGGTTACCTTCAAAGTACTCTCCTTGGGAAGCTATGCAACGATGCTAGCACCTAGTCAAACCTTCAAAGCAATTCTGGAACTCTTTTTCTGGAATGGTCATCAGAGGTGTTATTGTATTACCCTTGATGTCCTGAATGTCATCAAAATGTCTTCCTTTTAATATTTCCTTTATCTTTGGGTAAAAATTCATTGCAGGCCAGATCAGGTTGAGTAGGGAGGGTGTTCCAATACAGTTATTTGTGGACTGGCTAAAAACTCCCTCATAGATAGTGCCGTTGTGAGCTGGTGCATTGTTGTGATAGAAGAGCCATGAGTCAGTGAAAAGTTCAGGAGGTTTTCATCTTTCACACAGTCTTTTTAGCACTTCTAAATAGTAAACTTGGTTGACTGTTTGTCTAGTTGGTACAAATTCATAATGAACACTTAGTCCCTCTGATATCCAAAAGGTTAGCACCATCATTTTGACTCCTGATTTGGACTGACGGAATTTTTTGGTCATGGAGAATTGGTTGACTTCCACTGTGCACTTTGATGCTTTGTTTCAGGGTCATATTGGTACACAGCCATGTTTCATCACCAGTCATAATACAGCCTAAAACCTCATCCTGCCTCTCTAAAAGGTCTTGGCAAACTTCAACTCTCCTTTGTTTTTGTCCATCGGTGAACTCCTTCAGAACTTTTGCCACACCTTTCTCATGCCAAGATTTTTAGTTAAGATCTTTCTGTTTCTCTATTGATGTTTACTTGATCTGCTATGCTTCTTATAGTCAGATGATGATTTTGATGCATAACTCAATGAATTTTTGCAATGTTTTCATCAGTTCTGCTCATTACTGGCCACAATGACCTCTCTTCATCAGTGATGTCTTCTCACCCATTAGAAAAACATTTAATCTATTTGTGCACTGCTGTTTTCTCCATGGCATTATCCCCATAAACTTGGACTAACATGTCCCTCATTTCATTTCCATACTTGCCAAGTTTAACAAGAAATTTAATGTTTTTTCATTGCTCTAATTCAAGCTTTGACATTCTTGCGATGGCACACAAAAACATGCAACAGTAATGAACTCCACTCATCAAGACTGCCACACATCTACATGAACACAGCTGTGAGAAACACATATACCAAAGTTACGAAACCTTACTGAGTTGTTTGTATAGTGCTGCCAATGTAAGTACACGATGGTGAACTTAATTGTCAGACCTTTGTATTTTGATATAAAACATATTCAATTATTAAATAAGGTCTTTTCTCTTTCACCTAAATCTTTCAGAATGGCATAATCACAATCCTAAGAAACCATTCCTGTGCCTGGAATTTCCAGTAAGTAGGCCTTACATGTAAGTATCCACATGATTATTTTCCCATTACTTGTATAGTTCCTTTCCTGTGCATTGCATTCCTTGAACAATTTGTCAGAAGTGCTTACATGAATATGCCCATTTCAGCTTCTCTTCAACTAGATACAATTCTCCTTGAGTGACAGAAATGAGGATAAGATTTTTGTATTTTGCCTTTACAGTTTATAAAGTGCTCACATAAACTATATTATCTGATGCACAAATAATGCTTTGATGTAAGAGAGATATTATTCTTATTTTGACAATTAGAAAAAAATTGGGGTGGAATGGTTTGCCCTTGGTCAAACAAGAAGAACAAGATAATCAGAACTGAGCTCTCCTGACATACCTTTTTTACAATACTTTGCTGCCTCACTGTTTTATAAGTGACAAAGAGGAGAAAGTGGGGCAACTGACTTTGGCAGCCTGCAGTTGTTACAGACCCTGAACAACAGAATCAATTACAATCTACATTCTCCAACAGCAAGTCCTGGCAGTATGGCAGATCTGTCTGATATCACAGTTTTGATTATCAACCAGAGGCTTAAACTTATTCTTATTATCATTAGAATGTCCCTACAGAAAAAAAGCACATCATATTACACAAAAGAACCACTTATTAGATACAAATTTTCACATTTTCAATTCATGGCCCATCAGTGTTTACAATACGAATTATCTCAATTCAAAGAGTAAGTTTACAAATGCATATGGGCTACAGCTTTAAGAATGTGAACACACTGTTTTTAGGAAACATTTAGTATAAATGACTAGTATAAAGCCAGAACAGAAGGGGAATAGAAACTGGCTCCATCTTTGACATGCTTCCTACCAGCTAACAATATATCAAGCACTGATAAATTGTTCTAACCATAATTTTTAGCTAAATCCATAACAAAATCAGAAACAAGTTCATATTCTCTCTTGCTTTGAAGACAGAGATTTGGAATTCTAGTTCTAAAAAAAAAAAAATCATATTTAGCAACTATACTTTTAATTAACCCACAACTGCTGCTTGTGTTTTATCATGCCTGCTCCTGTGCATATACTTGTTTATCTCATTCAGTACCATGTTTCAGTGCCTTTTTCCTTTAATCTACTTTCCACTTTTTTTTTTTTTTTTTTGGCTGTTGTTACTAGCCTACCTCCATTATTCTATCTTTGTTTCCATTTCTCTTTTTGGTAATCCTTATCTGTATTTGGGGCTGTCTTTGTCTTCTGCCTGTCAGATTCCTTTCTGATACTGCTAACTCAACTCCCACTTAAAAGCCTTGCCTTCATCAACAACGTACACTTTAAAATGATCTTACTTTTCCCCTTTCAAAATCTCATCACCTTGAATGAATCTCAGTTAGTTATTAGAAAAGCTAGGTGTTTAAACTAGTTTATCCTAAAGGGTGCATAGCTCTTGAATAACTGGTGTCATTTCAGACAGAATGGGAGAGTAATTTGGGAAAGGACAATTCAAGCCCACTCCCCATCCCTGCCTCTAGGAAAGAATAAAGTTAGCAGGCCTAGAAAAATCCTTTTACCAATCCCATTGACTCACAAAATAACTTCTCTTCATTGGTGAAGAGGATTTCAGTCATTATTCTATTTTCATCTCTTCTACTACTTTCCTGAGGTCCTAATATTTGTTCTTCAATGGAGGGATTCCATTTCTATTCCACCGGGAAAGTACTTGTCCTGCCCTAAGCTAACTTAAATCAAACACCTAAACTGTGTATATATCTATACAAAAATGTGTGATTATTCTGGTCCCTGAGTGGCACCCACTGTAAAGGGGGCTTGAATGTAGGAATACTCATATAAAATTAAACCACTTCTTTTTCTAGTGAACTCCTTTCTCCTCCTCAGGTAACTATAAAAATACAAAATTTAGCCGAAGGACCCTAATATTAATTATATTTAATACATTCATTTATATGAATTGCTTACCATTTATACCTTTAAAATCATACCTTAGAATTAGAATTAAGTCCATTAAATGTTTCAGATTGTTTTATTTTATTATAACACAGAATTTGGTATCTATTCAGTCTTCACAGATTGTTATTCATACAGCACAATAATCTGTTTATCTAAAATTAGTAGGACTATTGCTACTAACCCTTAATTATGATTTACACAAGTAATTTCTATTATTCATGATATACTTTAAATGTATTTATTTTTAAATATTTGTTTGTATACCCAAACAAGATAACTTACCACACAGACAATAATTCTGTTGAGCTTCTAGCACAATTTGGACACTACAATGACATAATAGCCATTGATGAGAACTCAAAATAGATTAAAGACTTAAATGTAAAATCTGAAACCATAAAACTCCTAAAAGAAAATAGAGGGGAAAAGCTGCTTGACATTGGTCTTGGCAATGGTTGTTTTGGATTTGATACCAAAAGCACAAGCAACAAAAACAAAAATAAACTAATAGGATTATATCAAATTGAAAAGTTTCTGAACAGTAAATAATAAAACAAAAAGGCAACCTATGGAATGGGAGAAAAATATTTGCAAGTTATGTATCTGATAAGAGGTTAATATCTGAAATATATAAGAAACTCATAACTCAATAGTAAAAAGAAAAAACAAACAAACAAACAACTAGAACCTGATTCAAATGGGCAAAAGACCTAAACAGACATTTTTCTAAAGAAGTCATACATATCGCCAATAGGTATATGAAAAGATGTTCAACATCACTAATCAGCAGGGAAATACAAATCAAAATCTCAATGAGATATCACCTCTCACCTGTCTGAATAACAATTAAAAGTTAAAAGATAAGTGTTGATGAGGATGTGAAGAAAAAGGAACCCTTATGCACTCTTGGTGGGAATGTAAATTGGTACAGCCATTATGGAAAACAGTTTAGAGTTTTCTTAAAAAATTAAAAACATAACTACCATATGATCCAGCAATCCTACTCCTGGGCATATGTTGAAAGGAAATAATACACACATACACACATACACACACACACACACACACACACACAGGAGTATTATTTAGCCTTATAAAAGTAAACCCTGCCATTTGTGACAACATGGATGAACCTGGAGGACATTATGCTAAGTGAAATAAGCCAGACACAGAAAGACATCACATTATCTCACTTACATGTAAAATTAAAAAAAAAAAAAGTTAATCTCATAGTAACAGAGAGTAGAATGGTAGTCACCAGAGGCTTAGGGATAGGGGAAAATGGGACATATTAAACAAAGGGTAAAAAAGCTTTCAGTATAAAGATGAATAAATTCTGGACACCTACTGCAAAGCATGGTAATGTTAATGATAATGTACTGCATACCTGAAATTTGTTAAGAGAGTACATCTCAAGTGTTCTTGCCAAACACACAAAAATAATAACTATGAGAGTGATGTTAGTAATTTTTATTGTGATAATTATTTTATAGTGTATACATATATAAAAACATCACATTGTATAACTTAAATATATACAAATTTTTATGTCAAAAATAAATAAAAATATTTAAAATTTTTTACAGTTACTGAAGTGTATTCAGTCTGTTTTATTCAGCTCTTCTTTCAGTGTTTTAAGTCATGTGTGAGTATATACATATTTCCTATTTGTAGCCTAATAGATGCATTCCTTTAAAATATTGATCTCATCTTGTACAGTTGAATCCAAAGTGATTTGAAACAAACCAGCAAACAAAAACAGAAAAACATTTAACCCACGTGAAAAACTGGTCTTGCATTTATTTTAGCATATGACATGTATTGTCTTCTTTAATCCTCCCAGCAATCCTTGAAGTAGTTACTATTATCTAATTTAATTTTCCTGATGAGAAACTTATGGTAAGCAGTTAAGTAAGAGTACCTTGCTCAAGGTTACATAATTAGTAAGTGGACCCTGGATTAATTCCAAGTCTGACATCAAAATCCATGTCACTTATTACTTGTATTGTTAAATTGTTTGTCATGTACTCAAGAAAATACAAATATTAGAAGTATGGCTATGGAAAACTAAGGGCACAGATCAACAACCATAACAACAGTTATAAGATTTTATCATCTTATTTGATAAAGAGAAAATAGATTTTTACGTATTCACCAAAGATTTACTGATCACTTATTATGAACTAAGTACTGTTCAAAGATTTCTGTTCAAAAAGAGGTTTTTTCAGGAAGCAAGAAAGTTTCAAGAAAGTAGGAGAGAGGTACTACAAAATGACAAAGTACAAAACAGAGTCAATAATCATAAGTAGTAAATTTTATCCTGGATCTAGGTGATATAATTACCATTGACTCATATGTGGGTTGCCATTACATGAAATAACAAGAAAATAGTGAACTTGGGAACTATATTAAAAGCTTATGTGAAAGTCAGTAGCCTTTAATTAGTGTGAGCTTTTAATATAGTTTCAAATTTCTAGAATTCAAATCCAATTTTTTCTCTTGTATCCCTGCAACAGTAATATTAAGTGCTTTGGGCTCATCTTTATTATAAACTCCTCAAGATAGTAATAAAGATATAAAGATATATTATCTTTGTCAGTGCCAAAAAGTAGTCACTACAATATGCTTTTGAGTAAACATGTTCTGAAGTAAATAAAATCAACTACTTGTTACTTGTACAACCTTTCACAACCTTTTTAATCTCTCTGTGTACCTCAAGTTTCTGATCTGTAAAACAAAGATAATAACAAGTACTATCTCATATAGGTTGTTGGGAGGGTTAAATTAGATAATGAGTTTAAAGTACTTAGCACAGGGTCTATCTGTCATACATAAGTACTCAGTAATACTTAACTGATATTAAGTACTCTTTTTTTCTGTTTATTATTATTTACTTTTTAAGTAAGGTACTGATAAGGGACTAGATAGACTACAGATTTAATTTTAGAAAAACAGCAGTATAAACTTCTTGGAAAATTCATGTATTTTCTAGGAGATAAATATAATGTAGTGTTTTCTTATACAAGTTTCAGAATGCTTGGGAATCTTAAGTATTAATCAGTTTGAGAAGTAGCATAATTTATTTATAGAATATTTCACTTGCTAGAATGTGAGAATTTTTCTAGCTTCTCAGTGAATGCATGACAATCAGTATTTAATATTTCAAATTTAGAAAATGAAAAACAGAAAAATACTAAAAGGCAAGTCTAGAAATGTTATTGTCCACCAGTGATAACACATTTCTGAAATTTCAAGACATTTTCATATATTAAAATAAAATTACTAAAATAAACATTTTCAAAATAAGGTAATAAAAAGTCTTTCAAAACTCTATGTTGAAACATAATGCATGGTATGGCAGTCTCTCAAAAAATTAAACTTATTATACATCAAGTTGACAATGCACTGTAGAATTGTATGCCTGAAACCTATGTAATCCTTGCTAACAGATGTCACCCCAATAAGTCTAACAATAAAAATGAATTAAAAAAAAAATTAAACTTAGAATTATATGATTGAGCAATTCCACTCCTAGGTATATATCCAAAATAAAGGGAAGCAGGAATGCAAAGAGATAATTGTACACCAATGTTCATAGCAGCATTATTCACAACAGTCAAAAGGTGGAAACACTACAAGTGTCCACTAAAAATGAATAGATAAACAAAAAAATATACACACAAAAATATATTATTCCACCATTAAAAAGTTTGATACAGCTACAATATGAATAACCCTGAAAACATGCTAAGTGAAATAAAATAGACATAAAAGGACACATATTGCATGATTCCACTTTTAAATGGGGTACCATTCATGATACCAGAGGAAGCAGGGAACAAATATTTACTGTTTAATGGGTGGAGAGTTTTTGTTTGGGATGATGAAAAGATTCTGGAGATAAATAGTAGTGATGGTTACATAACACTGTGAATGTATTTAATGCCACTGAATTATACATTTAAAAATAGTTAAAATGGTAAATTTTATGTTTATATATTTTACCACAATAAAAAAGTTTTGAAAAAACATAAGATAGGTAGAATGTACATAATATTACTATAGAGCATCAGTTCCCAAGTGGTGGTATGTATACTCCTGATGGTACACACTGGGTCATTCAGGGGTACGTGAAAAATAATCAGTAATGGTGAAAAAACAAGAAAAGTAAAAATGTGAAAAATATTAGCTATGAAACAATAAAAGTTTGAATCATCATTAATAGAGACACGTCAAAATTAGATCACATTAGCGAATGATGATATGTGAGGGTGTGGCTATAAACCCTTTCCCCAAACCACTCTTCTTCCGATCATTACACATTTTCAAAACAATCCATTTGTGATGTTTCTAGAACTTCCCCAAACATGTACATTTGTAGCCAGATTTCTTGATCAGTTTAATTATTGACTAAGTAAAAGTAAGTGCACTGTCTTTAATTGTGATTATTTTCAAGTAGTTTTTTTAATTTAGTGTTTAACATAGATTCAGTTATTATTGTCAATGATTTTTAAGCCTGTCAGTTATGGATCAGTGATTGAAAACAGGAATGGTTAAAAAAACCAAGACTTGATGTGGATTATAACCCATTGCCAAGTACTTCTCAACGCATGTCCATAGCTACGAATACACCCAGACTGGGAGATAGTATAATAAAAAGATGAGTGCCTCAGATACTACACAGAAGAAAAGGAAATACTCTAAAGAGTGTAGTAAATGTGGGTTTTCATTTGTAAGGGATGATGACTGCCCTAAGCCTTTGTGTGCTATGTGTGGGGAAATATTATCCAACAGTTGCATGAAACCCTCTCTACTCATGCAACATTGAGAAACTAAACATCCCATGTATAAAAACATAGAAATATATTATTTTCAGCACTTAGAAGAATGTCCAAATGTTACTTCATACATGATGTCAGGAGAGAAAGACTATGAGAATGCAGTTGAGGCTTCATACTGTATTGCTTATTGCATAACAAAATGTAAAAACCACACCATAGCTGAAAATTTAATTTCTCCTTGTATTAATGATACTGTTCTTGGTATGTTTGGGGAAGAACATGTCTGCAAAATCAGTAGTATATCTTTTTCAAACAATACATTGTCCCAACAAATTCAGAAACTGTCTGACGATGTTGAAGCTGTAGTAGTAGATAGAATTAGAAAAAGTAAATCTTTTCCACCGAGGTCAATAAAGTGTAGATGTTACTGATTTATCTGTTTTGTCATTGTGAGGTACTTGACAGGAAATTAAATCGAGGAAAACCTGTTGCTTTGTTACCCATTGACAAAGCATACCACAGGCAAAGATATTTTTAATGGATATTTAATTGAAAAGGACATTGGTCGGTTAAACTGTTGTGGTGTATGCACTGATGGAGGCAATCCTATGTGAGGCTGTTTTATAGGCCTATGTGGCCGATTTAAAGAAGTAGCTCCCCTTGTTTCATGGAGTCACTGCTGCATTCATAGACAAAGTCTTCCATCCATGCCTCTTTCTAATGAACTGAAAGATGTTCTTGATGAGAGGTTCCCTGGTGGTCTAGTGGCTAGGCTTGGGCGCTCTCACTGCCATGACCTGGGTTTGCTTCCTGGTCAGGGAACCAACCAACAACAAAAAATTTATATATATATATATATATATTCATATTCTTGATGAGGCTGTAAAAGTTGAAAATTTTATTAAGTCACAACCAAAAACTAGATTTTTTAAAGTGTTATGTGAAGAAATGAACAGTATTCACAGCACATTCCTTTTGCACATGGATAAGGTAGACATCTCGTGGCAAAAGTACTTACACGGATGTCTGGACTTAGACATGAAGTCCAGATATTTTTTGAAGACCACCATTTCCCTCTTGCTCCAATATTTCAGGACAGTGATTGGCTTCAAAGTCGTATATATAACATCATATATTTTTCTAGAAATAAACTCAACTTGGGACTTCAAAAGAGCTGAATCACTATATTCGAAGTAACTGACAAAACTGAGTCAATGATTAAAATACTGGACTTTTGGAAAGTATGCATTGAAAGAGGTCAGCTTGAAGTTTTGAAACTGCACAACTTCTTATCTGAGAATGACTTGCACCTGTTCCAAAACATGAAAGAAAATATTGCAAGTCACTTGAAAGGTCTTAAAATGTCCTCAATGTAGAAAAGAAAACAATTGCATTGCAGATATCGTCAGGAATTCAATGAAGAATTCTTCAAAGACGCTAAACTATCAATCAATCAAAAAGAGCAGTTAATTAACTTTCAACTGATTCTTCTTTAAATTCTGATTTTAAAAGAAAGCTTCTTATTACCTTTTAAGTAGATGTCAGTGAGGAATATGAATAGCTCAGTGAGAGGGCATTCAAATACCTCTTGCCATTTACTAATACTGAAGTAGCAGAGAGAGCTTTTTCTTCTTACACTTTCATAAAAAATAAGTACCGCAATAAGCTTAATGCAAGTCTGGATTTAAGACTATATCTTGCATCTTTTGAGCCTGATTTCAAGAAACTAAGTCTATAAAAGCAAGTTCAACAATCTCACTAACAATGTTTCAATCGGCTAGTGATCTGTATAACAATTATTACAGACTTTTCAGATAACACAAATAACTATTATTAATAATAAATTAAAAGTTTTTAAATACTTGATCATCATTACCAATATTTAACTGTTAGAAATATTGTCAAATTAAATCTGTGGTTAGTACTTTTATTGTAGTAATTTTTCTTTTCCTAACTTATTACCTCATTTCCACTATTATACATTAAGATAGGCACTGAACAAAAGTGTCAGTATTTAAAGACAACTATTTTAAAAACAAGGGGTACAATTTATAGAAATGGGTTTAAAAGGAATACACAAGTGGAAAAAGGTTGGGAACTACTCTATAGAGAGTAAAGAGAAGGAATTATTTTCAAATGTAGAAATAGTAAATCCTTTATTCCATACTTAAAATGAAAACTGTAAGATTTATTTTAATATTGAGAGTGGGAGAACAGAATTATGTATGGCAGTTCAACATCATAATCTTCTCACAACAATGATTAGCATAAAATATTTTCAAAAGAGCAATTAACTTGGTATTCCTAAACCAAGACTCAAAAGGAGTATCAGAGTCAGCTCTAGTAGATAATCAACATTTGATTTACATAATCTGATATGAAAAGTCTCAAAGTACTGAGAAGAAAAAAAACATCTCAAAAACTACTACCTGAGAGCCAAGGCAATGCAGTCCTGTCTTACCTACTATGAAAAACTTCATCCAAACCACCTCTCACCCAGTGGTGTCCTGGTTAGCCATCCTAGAATATAGCTGAGGGAGTAGCGGTCACTTTGACCATAACTTCTTTGCCCATTTTATGTTTTACAAATTTTTCAGGTTTACAATGAATATACATAAAAAGTGAGCCTTCTCAGTTTGGTGTATATTCTTCTAGACATTTTACCTGTGAACCAATATGCTCCTTGAAAGGAACATTAACAAAGCTATCACTAAGTAAAAGCAAGAGAAAACCCATATTCTCTCTATACCACTCTGGGTATCTCCAGTAGAACTAATGATTGTTCTCAATTATTAACTGTATTTCGAGAATGATGCAGTGGCAGTCTGACAAAAACTATGTGGTGTGGCTCAAAATCAGGATAGCATACTATCATAGGCTAATTCTGCAGAGATTCAAAGCAGTATATTATTTATTCTCCAGGTAAAAATCCTCATTTACACAAAGTAACATAAATCACGAGCTGTTGAACAGTACCATCGATTTAGTCCTCAGTCTCCCTATCATGTTGTATTTAAGACTGCCAGATACAGTGGCACTCAATTATAACCCATGTCTCAGCCATTATTTCCGGTTAATGCTGTTTTAAGAAATTCAAAACAATATTCATATTTTATCACTCTAACTTACACACCTAAATACAATTAATTTGGTAGGAGTTTTTATTTTCCCACTGAGAATTCTGAAAACTCTAAGTGGTTTACCTAAGAATTCAATGGCAATAACTTTAAAAGGGAATACAGAAAATCTCTTTCATTGAGTCGCCACGGGTACTAAGCTATATAGAATATTTGTGCTATAAATATTTCTTATAGTTCATGTAATTTATTCCTCAATTGCACATCTCAGGGTACACCGTTCACATCCTGGTCTATGTTGGGGCAAGCAAACCTAGGGTTGTGGGCCAAATCTGGCTCAACATCTATTTTTGTAAGTGAAATTTTATTAGCATACAGCCACCCATTTGTTTACATATTATCCATGGCTATTTATATGCTACAACAGTAGGGTTAAGCAGTTGTAACAGATACCTTTTGGCCTGCAAAGTCTAAAATATTTACTATCTCACCCTTTACAGAAGAAAAACTTGCCAGTCCCTGGTCTGTGTGAATACTGCGCACGGAATAATACAGTCCACAGCCTATGCCCTGAAACAAACTACTGAAGAAGATATCGTCTATATTTGACAAGTAAGAAAACTACTACTCAGTAATATCAAGTAATGTTTCTAAGGGCATGTAACTTTTAAGTAACAAAGTCAATTTTCAAATCCAGATCTTTTCACTGAATCACACAAGACCATGTGTACATTGGGGGCAGTAATAATACCTCCCATAGCTGTTCTTTTAAGTCTCAAATATGTACATGAAAATATCAGAGAAATAGTAGCTGCTATTATTATTATTACAGAGTAAAAATTAAACACTCACATGGTTTGTTTCGGGCTTATAGTCATTCTTTTTTACCCTCCCACAAAACTGGGACCTTAACCATACTAACCTCTATTATTTACCAATTCCTCAAAATGAGATTCTCACATTCCTATTCCCAACATCTTCCAACTATCCAAATACTATGCCTTTTCCAGAATTAACTTAAATTCCACAATCTTAGTGACAACTTCTCCGATCCTCCAATCAACCTTCATTGGTCTTTCCTATGTTCCTCTAGTCTGCAGCATGTTACCAAAAACTGCTTAACATTTGTTTTATTCTATTTTCTATTACTTACTGATCTATTTCTCCTGCTGGATTTTACATTATTTAAGAGAATATTTCTTATTCATCCTTACATTGGGGATGCCAAAAAAATATTTATAAACATTTTAAGAGATGTTATCTATGTATTACTTTTCGAAGTTGAATCGAATTACAGTAGTAATGTGTATGTATTGTAGTATGACATTCACTCAAAGATGGTGTTAATCAAATGAATGCTACTTCACCAGGAAACAGGCAGGACAGGACTGTCAAAGAAAATGGCGGAAGCATGGTTGGTCATTCAAGGAGCACAAGACAATTTTGAAGTGTTATTTGAAATTTGAGAATGTTGAATTTGCCCCACATTCTCCTGACTTAATACCTACCCCTAGACTTCTACTTAGGAGGAAACCTTAAAGGATGTAGTGTACCAGAGAAAACCAGCTACAATGGCAGTACTTCAGGAAGAAACTTAAATGGCATGCACAGCGATACAAGTGAACACTTCATCAATGTTGCTTGAACAGTTCGCCATAATCAGAAGTGTCTGAAGGCTGAGGGTAACCACTATGAGTACCTCTTGTAACTGCATAAGACAAAGGTGATTTGTACTCATCTTCTGTTATCAGTATATACTGATTATTACAATTTTAATACAGTTTTTTCCTTTCTTAGAATGTGTATACTAAAAAAAAAAAGTGTATATTTTTTGGTACCCTCTGTATTCACTTCAACCTCCCTACCCACTGAAGTGTCTATCAAAGTTCCTTGTATATAGTAAATATATATACACTGAATCAGACTCCCTGACACTGTATACCTAGTTCTGCTCTATGTTCCAAACTGTTGCTGGATTTCCTCCAGATCATCTGTCCAATGCTCAAAAAGGCAAGAGGAAAGCTAAAATCTCTTCTAAATGAAATATACAGAAAATTTTCAATTTCTACAATGTTCAGTATAATAGTCAATACTTTAAATGTGAACTCTGTAATTTAATGATTTTTATTTAAAAGATTAATGGTTTCATTACGTTGACCAGTAGAATGTATTCTATTTCTTCATTTAATTTTTAAACCAAATTGTTCATACTCAAATCCTCTCACAAATAAACACAATGTTCCAACTCAGATGTTGGCAACAGAATGTGTTCACAATGAACAACCCCTACTACCCTGCAAGAATTATAGGATTAGTTAATTACAATACTCTCCCATATCTATTTTCAATGGGACAAGGAACAATCTGGATATATGAAATAGTAAATGGCCTATAAAGACATCTTAGGATTTTTCCACAATTATGGAAGTCCCACTAAGTCAACTTAAATTGGGCTTTCCTCTACCATGTACAGAATTTTACTATGATAGAGAAACACCAAGTGATGTTTTCATGAGAAAGAAGCTATAAAAATATCCCCTTGTGCAAGCTAGCCAAAACAAAAATATTTTTTAAAAATTATATGGACCTGAAGTTTGACAAAAAGAGATAGACAGTCTGTGCTATAAAAGAGCTTGGGTTTTCTTTGGGGGAGAAAAAAATGAACATATGAAATAACTTAAAAATAATAGTGAACATATCATATAGGCATGGTTCAAAATATTTCTCTCATTGCACTGATACATCACAAATTATTATGATTACTATCCTAAAAAAAGGGGGGGTGGGGGAAAGCAACATTATTTGGTCCTTAAGATTGAGCTACAAAAATTGAAGGGAAGGAGGAGATTATTTTTCATTTTCAAGAACTGTATTCCACTTACTTCTGAAACAACTTAAGAAAACTTGAAGAATAAAACAATCTTTGTTATTTATGGTTAAAGCAAAATATATCCCTCAAACAAGTTAGGAAAATAAATCTGTTACCTGAGGTGAGTAGATTACATTTGTACTAAAAAAAATGAAACTTCATAATCTCCCACCATTTTCTTACAACAGAATGTAAAACTAATATTAAACAAATATTTTGGTATGAATTCAGCATCATAAACATGCTAAATAGTCTATATTAGAAGTCCTCATTCTTAGGGTTAGAGAATATAAAAAAATAAAATGGAATTGTGAAATATCTGTCCTGCCTTTATCTTTAGTCCTTCATCTTTAAATAACAAAGGATAACAATGTTAACGAATAAGATCCTAAATGACAGAAGGCAAGATGGCGACTGGGGAGAAGGTCCCTAAAGCCTCTCCCTGAAAACACAATTGAAAGGCCGTTCAGGAGCCAAGAAAGAAGATCCTGATTGACAGTGACAGACAGGAAGTTCACACATTGCAAGAAAACACCTGAAGGTTGTAGAGAAGGAGACAAGCAGGAGAGAGGGGAGGGAGTAGAGATGGATTGTGACAGGACTCCATCGCTGCTGACTATCCAGAAGCAGCACAGTGCATGAGAGGGAGGAGACCATGAGGTGGTAAGAGTGAAAGCCGGAATGTCAGAACACTGGGAGACCATAGTGGAGCTGGGCTTTAGAATAGCACATTGTGGACACAGCTTGGGGGCCAGACTCTGAAGCTCTTTTTTTTTTTTTTTTTTAATTCATTTTTATTGTTACTCTGAAGCTCTTGAGTAGCAAGAGGGCTGAGCAAGGACCCTGAACAACCACAGGCCAAGGTGGGTTCCTGGAAACAGCACCTCGGCTCCGGGGCCCCTGCAGCACGCACAAGCACAGCTCCTCTGCAGGGCTGCAGTTCCCAGCCCACGGTGGAGGCATGCCAGCTGCCTTCACGTGACCTGTAACATCAGGCCTGCAGCTTTGGATCCATGGCTTGCACACCCTGGTGACTTGTGCAGTGCAAACCTGCAGACTCCTCCCAGAACAACTGGTCTTTGGAGCACACCCAGGAAGAAAGGCGGATTTGATAGCATTCACCCCAGTCAGCGAGAGCAGCCTCGGCCTGCATCCCATCAGCCTCTCTCCTCTCCCCCAGCTTTCCCAGCAAAGGGCAGGAGATGGAGCTGCCCCAGCACACATTTTGTTGTCCTCTCCCCTCTCCTACAGTTTTCCCAACTAACTGCAGGATGCCGGAAGGTTGCCGGATAGATGCACCCTGCTTCCAAACGCTGCTAGAGCCTTAGCCACTACACCACCAGGGAACTCCCAACTCCAAATGTTAATGCAGTGACCTCACCAATAAAAAGACATAGAGTAGCAGACTGGATTAATAAACAAAACCCATCCATATACTTTCTCCAAGAGATACACCTCAGCAATAAGGACAAACACAGACTCACAGTGAAAGGATGGGAAACAATACTCCAAGCAATTGGTAACCAGAGAAAAGCAGGAGTTGCCATACTGCTATCTGATGAAACAAACTTCAGGTTAAAAAAGATAGCAAGAGACAAAGATGGACATTAAATAATGATAAAAGGCACAATACAACAACAACAAAAAGAAATGATACTAATTAATACTTATGCTCTCAACCAGAAAGCACCAAAACATACAAAGCAACTACTAACAGATCTGAAAGGAGAAACTGACAAAAGCACAATCATTGTGGGAGATTTAAACAGCCCCTTAACAACCATGGACAGAGCATTCAAACAGAAAATAAATAAGGAATTATCAGCTCTAAATGACACATTACAGCAATTGGTCATAATTGACATTTACATGAGACTTCATTCATCAAAAAGAGACTATACTATCTTTTATAGTTCACATGAAACATTCTCAAGGATAGACCACATGCTGTGACACAAAACTAGCCTCAACAAATTCAAGAAGATAGAAATCATACAGTGTATTCTCAGATCACAAGGCTTTGGCATTGGAGATCAACTGTAAATGGAAAGCAGAAAAAAACCACATGTACATGGAAATTAAACAATATCTTATTTTAAAATGACTGGATAAAAGAATAAGAGATTAAAAATATATAAAAATGAATGATAGTGAAAATACAACATATCAAAGTTATTGGGACACAGCAAAAGCAGTAATAAGAGGGAAATTTATATCATTACAGGACTATCTTAAGAAACAAGAAAAATCACAAGTAAACACCTTAGCATACCATCTTAACTAGAAAAAGAAGAGCAGACAAAACCCAAAGTCAGCAAAGAAAAGAATTAATAAAAATTAAAGCAGAGCTAAACCAACTAGAGAACAGAAGGACAATAGAAAACATTACTATTACAAAGAGCTGGTTCTTTGAGAAAGTCAACAAAATTGATAAACCCCTGGCTAGACTAATCAAAGGATGAAAGGAAAGGACACATATATCCAAAATTAGAAATGAAAGGGGAGAAATTACCACTGATACCACAGAAATACAAAAAATTATAAGAAAATATTATGAAGGGCTTTATGCCACTAAATTTAACAACCTAGAAGAAATGGACAAGTTTCTAGAAACTTATAGCCTACCTAGACTGAACCAAGAAGAACTGAATAATCTAAATAGACCAATCAATAGCAAAGAGATTGAAATGACTATCCATAATCTTCCTAGAGGCAAAAGCCCTGGAACAAAGAAGAATTAATGCCTATCCTCCTCAGATTCTTCCAAAAAAATGAAGAGGAAGTAATACTTCTTAACCCATTCCATATAGCCAACATTACCCTAATACCAAAGCCTGGTAAAGACCACACACAAAAAAGAAAACCATAGACCTATACCTCTGCTGAACACAGATGAAAAAATTCTAAACAAAATATTAGCAAATAGAATACAACAATGCATCAAAAAGATTATACACCATGATCAAGTGGGATTCATACCAGGAGCCCAAGGATGGTTCAACATACGAAAATCAATCAATGTGATATACCACATAAACAAAATAAAAGATAAAGACCATATGGTCACATCAATAGATGCAGAAAAAGCACTTGACCAGATACAACATCCATTTATGATCAAAACACTGAATAAAATAGGTATAGAAGGAAAGTATCTAAACATAATAAAGGACATATATGACAAACCCTCAGCTAATCTCATACTGAATGGGGAAACGCTGAAGCCTATTCCTCTAAAATTAGGAACAAGATAGGGATGCCCCATCACCACTGCTATTCAATATAGTAATGGAAGTTCTAGCCACAGCAATCAGGCAAGAGAAAGGAATAAAAGGTATCCACATTGGGAAAGAAGAGGTCAAAATGTCACTATTTGCAGATGACATGATCCTTTATATAGAAAATTCCAAAGATTCCACCAGGAAACTATTAGAAACAATAAATGCATACAGTAAAGTCACAGGATATAAAATCAATAGCATTCCTATACACAAACAACGAATCCTCAGAAAAAAGAAATGAGAAAGTCAACTTCTTTTGCTATCACAACAAAAAGAATAAAATACCTGGGAATTAACTTAACAAAGAATGTGACAGACTTACACATAGAAAACTGTAAGATACTTTTGAAAGAAATTGAAGCAGACACTAAGAAATGAAAAAATATTCCCTGTTCATGGATAGGAAGACTTAACATTGTTAACATGGCCATTTTGCCCAAAGCAATCTATAAATTTAATGCCATACCTATCAAAATCCCATAATCATACTTTCACAAAATAAATAAAAGAATTATCAGATTTATATTGAACCATAAAAGACCTCGAATTGCCAAAGCAATACTACATAAAAAGAATAAAGCTGGTGGCATTACACTCCCCAACTTCAATTTATATTACAAAGCATCAATAATTAAAACAATGTATTATTGGCAGAAAAACAGAAACATAGACCAATGGAACAGAACTGAAAAACCAGAAATAAGTCCACAAATCTATGGACAAATAATTTTTGATAAAGGAGCAAAAAATATGCAATGGAGAAAAGACAGCCTCTTCAGTAGGTTGTGCTGGGAAAGCTGGGAAAAATATGCAAAAGAATAAATCTGAGCTGTACACTCTCTCCACATACAAAAATTAACTCGAAATAGATTAAAGACCTTCATATAAGACCCGAAACAATAAACTGTATAGAAGAAAACATAGGTACTAAACTTATAGACCTAGGACACAAGGAAGACTTCATAAACCTGACCTCAAAGGCAAGGCAAGTAAAAGCAAAAATAAATGAATGGGACTATATCAAACTAAAAAGCTTATGCACAGTAAAAGAAACCATCAACAAAGCAAAGAGATAGTCAACTGAATGGGAGAAAATATTTGCAAACAACACATCAGTAAGAGTCTAATATCTAAAATATATAAAGAACTAATGTGACTTAACAACAAAAAAACAAACAACCCAATTAAAAAGTGGGCAGAAGAACAGACACTTCTCCCATGAAGAAATACAAATGGCTAGCAGACATATGAAAAATTGCTAATCCTCATTGCTATCAGAGAAGTGCAAATCAAAATCACAATGAGATACCACCTCATACCTGTTAAAATGGTTATTATCAACAAGACAAGGAATAACAAGCGCTGGAGAGGATGTGGAGAAAAAGGAATTCTTGCATATTGCTGGTGGGAGTGCAAATTGGTACAACCACTATGGAAGACAGTGTGGAGGTTCTTAGAAAATTGAGAATGGAGTTACCATATGATCTGACAATCCCCCTACTGGGGATCTACCCAAAAAACTTGAAAACCTTAGTATGCAAAGACTTATGTACCCCAATGTTCACTGCAGTGCTGTTCATAGTGGCCAAAACATGGAAACAACCAAAGTGCCCTGGGACTGATTACTGAATAAAGAAGCTGTGGTACATATACACAATGGAATATTACTCAGGTATAAGAAAAGATGAAATATTGCCATTTGTGCCCAAATGGATGGACCTAGAGATCATCATGCTAAGCGAAATAAGCCAGGCAGAAAAAAACAAAAACTGTATGACTTCACTCATATGCAGAATATAAAACTGAAAACAACAAAGAAAAAACAAACAAAAAACCCATGGACACAATCAATAGTTTCATGTTTATTTGGGGACAAGTGGGGAGAGTATGGGAGAAGGAGGAAGAGTGGGAGAAGAGGCAGGGGGAGCTAAATATACGGTGATGGAAAGTGAACTCACACTGGGTGGTGAACTTATTATATAACAAGTTGATGATGCACTGTATACCTGGAACCTATATAATTCTTGCTAACCAATGTCACCCCAATTAAGTCTGACAATAAAAAACAAAAAACAGTCAACATGAACTTATATCTTTTTTCTTGTCCAGCTAATAATATGAACTGCAAAAATAAAATTGTACCATTACTGGAATAGCACAGATTCGTTCAATTACACCTGATAATTAATAATTGGTAACATCTTATAGGAAGAAATAAAATAGGATACTTCATAATCATACATATGTCTACAGTTTTGAGATAACAGTTAACATACAAAGGAAGAAAATTTTCCTTTTTGTTATTTTTTTATCCTGAAAGCATAATGTATAAACACAATAACATTTTAAAGATGTAAAACAATTTGATTGCTAAAAAAATTCATTTTTGATGTAATAGTGCCAAGAATGAATTCTAAATTTCTATTTCAAAAGGCAAAGTTCCATTTTATGTAGATACAGATACATTATTTCTCCTATTTTTTCCTAATTAACTAAAAATATTTCATATCTTCCATTTCAGGCAAATAGAATACTAATTTACCCTTTAAAAAAAACCCTTTACCATAAGTCATAGCTAAAAATACTAGCTAACTATGAAAATTATCTTGAGATAAATGAACAAACTCACAAAACATATAAAGCAAGCCATTGTGATTAAGGGTCAGCAGAAATATAAACATGGCTCAGACTCACAAAGACAGTTGAATTACTAGTTACAGAATACTTAAAGAAAAAAAAAGAATATAAAAATATGACTAAGAAGATTCTATTCAATGAACAGGCAGATTTGAAAAGGAATCAAATAGAATTTCTAGAAACTGAACATATAATAATTAAAATTACAAATCTGGTGGACAGGTTAAACCAGGGAGTTGAGCCTTAAGTGAGAATTCACAACTTGAACTGGAAAGGAGATCTGAAGAATTTTCTCAGATGCAAATGGAAACATAAAAAGAGATGAATTTAACAGAAGAGGAACAAGGAAAAATGTATGATGTATGTAATTAGAGTTTCAGGAGAAGAAAAAGAATAATCAAGAGGCAATATTTGAAGAAATGGCTAAAATTTTTTTGAACTTGATGAAAACCACACATTCTTAGATTCAGGGAGCCCAGCAAATCAACAGGACAGTGAATTTAAAAAGAAACCAAACACCTATCTTATACATGCAGTGAAAATGGAAAACACCAAAGGCAAAGGAAACATTTTAGAGGCCACAAGACAGAGAAGACAGATACCTGATAAAGAGACTGACAACTGATTTCTCAATAGCAACAATGAAACTCAGAAGAATGGAATAATAACTAAAAAAGAGCTAAAAGAAAATAACCATCAACCTGGAG
The DNA here is from genome assembly GCA_004026885.1 of Lyroderma lyra. Lineage (NCBI taxonomy): Eukaryota > Metazoa > Chordata > Mammalia > Chiroptera > Megadermatidae > Lyroderma > Lyroderma lyra. Next base: position 19,367 of record PVJL010007748.1, on the reverse strand, counting down.
TTGAAATACATAGAAAACACTCTTTAATATGTGAGAGCAAGTAATGGCATGTTCAAACAAACAAAGTGAGGTAAAATTAATCTAAGAGTTCATCTGTAAATAAACTTCTAAAGTATGTACACTTCAGGAAGAAGGAACCTTAGAAGAAAGGTCTACCTTGAAATACTGAAATACTAACCAAAATAAAATTAAAAAAAAAAAATAAACATGAATAAATGCAAACAAGCACTGTATAAAATGACAACAATGTCTAATTTGTAGAATTAAAGAAAAAATAGAACTAAAATATCAGATAACAAACAATCACTCTTAAGGAAGCTTGTAAGAATTTAAACATTTAGAAGTACTTGTCATATAAGAAAACTGAATAAATATGATTAACTTTGGATTTGAGATTCAATATGCATGTTAACATTTTTAGAATAACCAATACAATAAATATAGTGTATATAATTTCCAAAGAAGGATAAGAAAATGAAAATGAAGGAGCAGTAGAAGAACCACAAGAAAACTAACAGCAGCAAGTAGAAAAAGTGTTACAATAAAAAACATAAAAGACGGCAGAAATAAACATAATACATCAGTAATAACAAAAAGTGTAAATGGACTAACATCTACAATTTAAAAGACTATCAGTGTAAATTTTTTAATAGTTAAACACCATATGTGTTCCCAAAAGACGTATCTAAAATATAAGAAAAAAGATTGAAAGTAAAAGACTGAGTAAAGTTGTACAAGACAATACGAACCTAAAGAAACCAGTTACAGATATTAATATCAATTAAAATAAACTTTTGTGCAAAAAGTATTATAAGGTAAAGAGTAAAAGGTTCGATTCACCAGGAAGATGTAACAATTCTTCTATATACCTAATACCAAAACTACAGAATATACAAAGTAGTATCAATAGAATTGCATGAATAAATCAATAAATCCACTATTATAATGGAAATAATTAACTCTTTTAGTAATTGATAGACCAGACCCAAAGATAAAATCAGTAAGAATATTAAAAACTTGAATATAATTAACAAATTTTCTTTTATAATCATATTTAGACATGCATCCAACAACTGTAGCATATACATTTTGTTCAAGTACACATGGTTTTGAAAACATACTCTAACAGTAGGCTATAAAGCAAGATTCAACAGATTTCTGAAACTGTGTCATATAAAGATCACATTTACTGACCATTACTCAAATAAATTAAAAACTAATAACAAAAAGTGTAAGTGTGATAAAAAATGCTTTAGAAGTAACCCAAAACTTGATGAGGAAATATTCTTCTTTTTCCTTTTTTTATTATTATTAAATTTAATGGGGTGACACTGCTTAGTAAAATTATACAGGCTTCAGGTGCACAATTCTATAATACATCATCTATATATTGAATCATGTGCTCACCACTCAGAGTCAGTTCTCCTTCCATCACCATATATTTGACACCCCCCACCACCACCTCCCTTCCCCCTTGCCCTCTAGTAACCACTAAACTTGTCTATGAGCTTTTCTCTGTTTGTCTTGTTGCTTTGTTTCTCTCAGTTTTATATCCCACATATGAATGAAGTCATATGATTCTTGACTTTTTCTGTCTGACTTAGTCATTTCAATTAGCATACTAATCTCAAAATCCATCCATGTTGTAACAAATGGCAGTATTTCGTCTTTTCTTATGGCCAAGTGATATTCCATTGTATATATGTACCACATCTTCTTTATCCAGTCATCTACTGAAGGACATCTTTGGTTGTTTCCATGTCTTGGCCACTGTAAATAATACTGCAATAAAGATTGGGATACATATATTGGGGTCCCAAAAATGTGTATGCATTTTAAGAGATGTTACCTATGTATTACTTTTTGAAGTTAAATTGAATTATGGTATCAATGTGTAGTATGACGTTTGCTCAAAAGATGGCATTAATCAAATGAATGCTAGTGTCACCACGTGACAGGCAGGACAGTCAAAGAAAATGGCGTAAGCACGACTTTGTTTGAGGAGCGTAAGTCCATTTTGAAGTGATATTTGAAACTGAAAAACGTTGTTTGAGTTTCTCCCACATTCTCCTGACTTACACCCCCTGACTTCTACCTATGGGGGACAGTAAAGGATGTGTACTGTAGAAAACTGGCTACATGGCGGTACTTCAGGAAGAAACTGAAAGAGCATACACAGTAATACAAGTGGACATGGGTCAACGTTGCTCAAGCAGTAGTTCACCATAATCAGAAGTGTCTGGACATGAATGGTAACCACTTTGAGCACATCTTACAATCGCACAAGTCAAATGTGACTTGTATTTATTCTCTGTTATTGGTATATATTGAGTATTACAATTTTAATACATTTTTTTGGCACCCTCTGTATCACTGTGGACAAAAACTTTCAATTTTTTGGGTAGATACCCAGAAGAGGCATTGCTGGGTCATATGGTAATTCTATTTTTAATTTTTTGAGGAAACTCCATACTGTTTTCCACAGTGTTTATTCCAATATACATTCCCACCAGCAGTGTATGAGGATTCCTTTTTCTCTACAGCTTCTCCAACACTTACTATTTGTTGTTGATGACAGCCATTCTAACAAATGTGAGGTGATATCTCATTGTGATTTTGATTTGCATATCCCTAATAGCTAAAGTTGAACATCTGATTGTTTATCTGTTGGCCACTTGTATGCCTTCTTGGGAGAAATGTTTGTCCATATCCTCTGCCCATTTTTTAATTGGATTGTTTGGTTTTTTTCCTGTTAGGTTGTATAAGTTTCTTTATGTATTTTGGATATTAGCCCCTTATCAGAGGAATTGTTTGCAAATATCTCTTCCCATTGTTTTGGTGATGGTTTCTTTTGCTGTGCAGAAGCTTTTTTATTTGATAAAGTCCTATTCATTTATTTTTGCTTTTACTTCTTTTGCCTTTGAGGTCAAATTCATAAATTCCTCCCTGAACCCAAAGTCCTTAAGTTTAGTATTAATGTTTTCTTCTATGCAATTTATTGTTTCAAGTCTTATGTGTAGGTCTTTGATCCATTTTGAATTAATTATTGTATATGATGATTGATCACAATCTAGTCTTTTACACATGTCTTTCCAATTTTCCCAGCATCATTTATTGAAGAGGCTTTCTTTTCTCCATTGTATGTTTTTGAAGCCATTGTTGAAAATTACCTGCCCATATAAATGTGGGTTTATTTCTGGGCTTTTAATTCTATTCCATTGGTCTATGTGCCTGTTTTTCTGCCAATACTATGCTTTTTGATAATTGCTGCTTTGTAGTAAAAGTTGAAGTCAGGGAGTATAATACCTCCAGCCTTATTCTTTTTTTCATAGGTGTGCTTTGGCTATTCGGGTCTTTTGTGATTCCATACACATCTGATGATTTTTAAAAATCTATTTCTTATAAGAATGTCATTCAGACTTTGATGGGGATTGCATTAAATCTGTATATTGCTTTGGGTAATATGGCCATTTGAACTATGTTGATTCTTCCAGTCCATGAACACAGAATATCTTTCCATTTCCTTGTGTCTTCAATTTCTTTCAACAGTATCTTATAGTTTTCAGTGTATAAGACCTTCACATTCTTTGTTAAGATTATTCCAAGATATTCTATTCTTTTCCTTGTGATTGCAAAAGGTATTGTTTTTTCATTTCTTTTTCTGAAGTTTCATTGTTAGTATATAGGAATGCAATGAATTTTTATACATTGATTTTGTATCCTGCAACTTGACTATTATTTGTTTATTATTTCCAATAAATAGTTTTTTGGTGGCATCTTTAAGGTTTTCTATATAAAGAGTCATACCATTTACAAAAAGTGACAATTTAACTTAATTCCCAATTTGGATGTTTTTATTTCTTTCTCCTGCCTGACTACTCTGGCTGGGACTTCCAGTACTATGGTGAATAACAGTGGTGAGAGAGGACATCCCTGTCTTGCTTCTGATTTAAAAAAATAAAGTTTCAGTTTTCATCACTCAGTATGGTATTAGCTGAGGATTTCTCATATATGGCCTTTATTATGTTGAGGTACTTTCCTTCTCTACCCATTTTAATAAATGTTTTAATCATAAACAGATGTTGTATCTTGTTGAAAATTCCTTATAGAACAGTTCAGCTATTAGAAAAAGTAATGACAGAATTAGACAATCACCATTTTCAATCATTAATGAAATATGAATGTAGACAATGATCATCACTGGCAGCTAAAAATTAGATGAAAGGTTAGTGAGGGACTGAACAGTCTAAACTGAAACTTTGGACCAACTTTAACATCACAAAAAAAGAAACACATTGTTTGCATACTATTTCATGCAATATAAAATACACAGCACTATGAACTGCTCTTGAAAAGACTCAGACTTGTCAGATCAAGTCACTAGATCTATATTGTCTAACTGGTAGCAACTAGTTACATGTAATGATTGAGCACCTGAAATGTACTCATTCTGCATTGAGATAAGCTGTAAATATAAAATGCACAAGAGATTTCAAAAAGAATGTAAACTCTCTTTAATATTTACATTGAATACATGTTAAAAATAATATTTGGATATCTTAGGTTGAATAAAATACCATTAAAATTAATTTCACTGTTTTTTACTTTTTCAGTGCAAGTACTAAAAAAATTTAAATTATTTATTGGCTTGCATTTGTGGTTCAGTTGTATTTCTCTAGAACTACCTACCATTTTACAGAAAATGTGACAGATATAAAAACATATTAACTCTTTCCCCTTTGGCAAGCCAGTGAAGATCCCAGTGACACCACTTTGTACTATGTTACCGGTATTGTAAGAACAAGCCTTATGCAGTCTCACGTTTGTCGAGGTGTCCCTGATGCCAAGATTCTCATCTTTGACCTGTACAGAAGGCAAAAGTGGATGGGTTCCCACTCTGTGGCCATATGACACCAGATGAATATGACCAGCTCTCTTCTGAAGCTCTGGAGGATGCCAGTACTTATGCCAACAAGTACACAGTGAAAAGTTGTGGCAAAAATAGCTTTCACATGGAGTGAGGCTCCAGCCCTTCCATGTCATCTGCATTAACAAGATGTTGTCCTGTGCTGGGGCTCACAGACTTCAGACAGGTATGTGGGTTGCCTTTACAAAGCCCCAGGGCACAGTGGCCAGGGTCCACATTGGCCAAGTCATTATGTCCATCCACATCAAGCTGCAAAACAAGGAGCATGTATTGAGGCTCTATGCAGGGCCAAGTTCAAGTTTACTGGCTGCCAGAAAAACCACATCTCTAAGAAGTGGGGCTTCACTAAGTTTAATGACAATGAGTTTGAAAACATGGTGGCTAAAAAGTGGCTCATCCCAGACGGCTGTTGAGTCAAATACATCCCTAATTGTGGCCCCCTGAAAAAATGGCAGGCTCTGCACTCATGAATTTTTGTGGCGCCCCCCACCCCCGTTTCCTTACTCCAATCAATAAACTATACTTCCTGTAAAAAAAAAAGTATTAAATGACATCACAGGAATGCAATTAGCCAAATCCAGTGCAAAAGTGTACCAGAAAAATGATCTGGTTGCTTCAACAAATAAGTGGCAAGAGAAAAAATAAAGGGGTATGGAATTGTTTTAGATTAAAAGAAATTTAAGAGACATAAAAATAATGCAATGAATGAATTATTTTGAACACTGCTTTGAATACTGACTGTATATCAGATGATACTAAAGAATTACTGTTAACCTTTTTAGGTGTGATAATGGTATTGTATTTTTTAAAAAAAAGAATCCAAGTATCTTGGAGACACATACAACATACTTGCAAAGGAAAGGGAGAGGTGAGGTAGTTGGAGGAAACAGAAAACAAGTTTGACCATATTGATTTTGGAGTAACTGCTCTATTCTCTTGATTTTTGTATTTATTTTTAAATGTCCAAGATAAAAAGGTGTGTGGGTGTGTGGGTGTGTGGGTGTGTGTGTGTGTGTGTGTGTGTGTGTTTACTAGATTTGTAATTGCCTTGAGCCAGGGTGGGAACAAGAGTGCCAATGAATGCAAGGTTTCCTTTTTGAGGTGATGGAAGTATTCTAAAATTAGATTGTAATGATGGCTGCACAACTCTGAAAACTTACTAAAAATCACTGAGCTACACATTTATTATAAAATAGGTAAATTTTATGGTATGTAAATTAATAAAGCTGTTTTTAAAATTGACATTAATTATTCTCCCTCTTCCATCTTCTTTCTCTCTCTCCAACACACCCAACCATAGGAATAAATTTAACAGAGGAATATGAGATCTTAATAAATAAAATTATAAAATTTGATTGACAGGCATTAAAAAAGACAAAAATATGGAGAGAGTTATTATCTTCTTGAAAAGTCTTTCCAAAATAACCTATAAATTCAAAGTTATTCAATATAAGTTTAATAACAATCGAGTAGTATTTCCCATCCAGCAATCCCCCTTCTGGATATCTACCCCAAAAATTTAAAAACTTTAGTCCACAAAGAAATATGTAGCCCAATGTTCATTGCAGCACTGTTCATGGTGGCCAAGTATGGAAACAATCAAAGTGTTTTTTGATAGATGACTGCATAAAGAATCTGTGGTAAAAAAAAAAAAAAGGTATGTCTAATCACTTTGTAATTCTAATTTTCCTTTGGTACAATAAACAAGTCATAAAGCAACAACAACAACAAAAAAAGAATCTGTGGTACATTTGCACAATGGAATATTACTCACCCATAACAAAAGATGAAATACTGCCATTTGTGACAACATGGATAGATCTTGAGATCATCATGATAAGTGAAATAAGTCAAGTCAGACAGAAAAAAAAAAAAAGAACCACATGACTTCATTTAAATGTGAAATATAAAATGAAAGTAACAAAGAAACAAAAATTCTTGGACACAGCCAAAAGTTCAGTAGTTACCTGAGGGAAAGCAGGGAGAAAGGTTGGGAGGCAAGGACAGGGCATCAAATACATAGTGACAGAAGGAGAACTGACTCTTGATGGCGAGCACACAATGCAACACACAGAAGATGTTTTATAGAATTGTACACTTGGAACCTATGTATGTAATTTTTTCTAACCAATGTCACCCCAATAAAGTTAACAATGAAATGAAATATTAATAAAAAGACTTAGCAAGCTGATCCTAAGGTTTATAATGGAAGAACAAAGAAGCATGAACAATAAAACATTCCTGCGGAATATTCCTGAAGATGATGCTATTAGATGTACTTTAAAACTATAGTAATTAAGCCAGAACAAAACTGGTGCACAAACTTAAAATAATAGAAAGCCTAGAAAGAGGCTCATGAAAATATGAAAACTCAATAAAGGTGGTATTATAGATCAATGAGGACAGGACAGAACACACATATATGGGTGTACACACACACACGAGTAGAACTGCTGGATCAAAGGGCATGTGCATCTTCAATTTTTACTAGATTAATACCAAAATATTTCCTGAAGTGGTTGTACCAGTTAATATTCACACCAGCAATGTAGAGGGTTCTTGTTCCTCTACATCTTTTGTCAATATTTGGGATAATCCAATTCTTTAATTTCTGCAAATCTGGTGAGTGTAAAGTTTGTTTCATTGAATTTATAATTCACATTTCTTTGATCTCTAATGAGACTGAGCATCTTTTTAATATGTTTCTTAGGTATTCTTGTTTTCTCTCTGTGGAATGCCTATTCCTGTTATTTATCTATTTATCTATAGAATTGTCTTTTCCTTATTGGTTTGTGGAAGTTCTATCAACAGTTATATGTGTTACAAGTATCTTCTCCCAGTTTATGGCTTATCTTTGCGTTTTTAACACTGTTTTTTAATTGGGATATATGTACTTCACATACTATAAAACTTTTATTTGAAGTGTACAATTCAATGGTTTTTAGTATAATCAGAGAGTTCTACAACTGTCACCACTATTTAATTCCCAAACATTTTTCTCAGCGTGGCAGAATTAGCCAAAAAGCATATTTTAACCTTATATACTAACCACTGCTTAAGTATTACTACATTTAAAACTGAGCAACTAAATATTATATCCAACTCAGATGTTTGTTTACTGAGTAGCTACTATGCATAAGGCATTCTAAAATATACGACATTATATAAGACATAGTTCTAACATACCAGGATTAGAGAGGGAGCCTATCAAAGTATGTTCACTAAAATATTTTCTTATTAAAAAAAAAAAACAGGGAGTTCCCTGATGGTGTAGCGGCTTAAGGCTTCGGCATTGGTGCTGTCAGCGCTGCGGCCTGGGTTCGATTCCCAGTCAGGGAGCTACCCACATACCAAAAAGCAAAACAAAACAAAACAAAACAAAACAAAACAAAACAAAAAACAAAAAAAACCCCAAACCTTTTTATTATAGCAAATATCAAACATATATAAAAGTAGGGAGGATAATATAGTAAAACCCTACATATCCAAGTTCGAAAATTATCAACATAAAACATTTTCTAATGCTGCTACTACAATTAGGAGCTACCAGCATTCACTGTAATATTTGAAGACCTTTTGAATGCAATCATGACAGGGTACAAAGGGAATAATGTGATTAGACTATCCTGCAGTGGCTACTTTCATATTTCTTCTACTTCATCCTTGTATCTCAATTCTGTATTACAAATCCCCAAAGACCTAGTCTGACAAATGCTGAACTTGGAGAGAGAAGAAAAGGAAGCAACTGAATTAGCAAAAGCAGAACTGTCATTAGCATATGGAGGAAGAGGAGAAGGCCGGAAATTCACACACTGAGTTTTTTTTCCTCCATTACTTTTTTTTTTCACCATTTATTAGTTGCGAGGGGATCTAATTACTCTTTCAACTTAATCTCCATCCTGTCAGCAACAACCTATTTCCAGTGATAGCCCACTTTCCATTTATTTTACATTTCTGATCACATGAATTTTCCTAGCAAAATGAGAGTAATAAAGAAAATGGATTTGGGAGTCATCTGGAATGAACTCCAATCCTGCTACTACAAGCTGTGTAACATTAACAGGTTATTGTATTCCTGATATTTGTTTGCTTACCTGCAAAACTGAGATACTTTCTACTTTCAGAGGGGTATTAAAGGAGTTAAATGAGATAAAGTATATATAGTAAATCCTATAGATCCTCCTTTCCTCTCAGTGTCCTGTCAGGTGGCACTTACCTTGACCAATTTATATAAAAATTCTCCCTGCTTGGTATGAACAATTCATTTTGCTTCAACCATACATACATACATGAATGACAAAAGCACTGCCTTTGAATCATCAAGAACATCACTAGGTTATCTTTATTATTTTCTAAGTTCTATTAACAAAAAGCACATAAAATAAACACAACTGAAAATCACTAACTGAGCTAATTAAAAATTAATATAACTTTATTTTTAGCTTACTGCTAATAAAGTATGGTATGTTTTAAATCTTTAAGAAGTTAGCTAACTGTTTCAATGCCATTTGAGGCCAGGTCCAATGCTACTTGGCAAAGCTGGCATAGGTCTGTCTGGTATTAGGATCATGTTCATGATTATTCATGATTATGTCATTATAATGGCTCTTATCACTATCTAATATTTCCTCTTGGTGGCTGCAGAAACACAGGTAAACTATGAACAAACTAAAAGTTTTGAAACTAAAAACACACAATTTCTTTAGAAAAAAAAAAAAAAAAGACAAACCAAGAGAATTTTTCTAGTAGTATGGGATTGTAGTTGAGATCCCTAGACTTAATAGATCTGACTTAACATTGTAATGTAAGATTTGAAAGCTAGGGAGTGTTTTCTGAAAGTAGGATGGGTGGTTTTCTCAAAAATAGAAGAATGCCTAGGGCACTGCAGAAGGGAAAACACCATCGTTTTCCTACTTCCCCTTTTAAAAAATTCATTGGAGCTCCAGGAACTGGAGTCGTATTTATTACACAGCTTAATAAATGTTTCATACCATTTGACATCATAGAGTATCACTAGATTAAGTGCATCGTTCTTACAGAAATGGCATCTTTCACACCTAGATGACTCCCTGATGAGATTTAGTCATGGTTAGTGAATTAATATTTCTAAATTCCAAACACTTGACACACGAACTGCTGCTGTCAAAAATGATTACATTAGTATTTAGGGATGTGAAAACAAAGACCAGATGGAAAAATGGTCTTGATTTAAACAGTTCAAGAAAAAATTATGTGTTTTAAATTCTACCTTTCTTTTACAGAAATAATAATTAGTGAGGACTAATTTTCCGAAAGAGGAGAATGATTTTGCATTTTTGTGTAGTATTTTCTTTACACACCTGCCAGAAAAGAGGACTTAAAACTAATACTAAGTATTTTTCTCATATTATACACATTTATTTAGCATTTTCCTTTCTGAAGCCATGATTTTAGATACTGTTGTCTTTTCCATAGATGAGAAAATAAACCAGTGTGAAATAAGAGAGGAAATAAAAAAGAAAATGTAACAGTATTAAGTACCAAGTATTTGAACTAAATTCATTCCTTAAAAATCAGTCAATAAATTTAAAAAATGAATTATCAGTTCTCATCCTAATAAACTGTAAAATAACTCTTCCTTCACACTTATGCTGTTGCATTTGCAGAGTCCAAAACATGCACGTTATATAGAAAGCCAAGTTTTATTTAAAAAAATTATATTGAAAAGAAAAATGAATCCCTTTTAATGCTTACTTAGTTCTATAGGTCTAAAACACCATAATCTGTGTTATACTTCATTAGTAGGTAAGATATGAGTCATCTATCACTTGACAAGGTGAACTTGTTTACTAAAAGACTATGTCAACGAGTTCCCTAGTGGTGTAGTGGCTAGGCTTCGGCACTGTCAACCTTGTGGCCTGGGTTCAATTCCCAGCCAGGGAACCACCCACATTAAAAAAAAAAAAAAGACTATGTCAAAATCAATATATTAATTTATTTGGGCAAAATCCTAAAAAGTTACCAGAACTGGTCTGAATCAATATTTAAATAAATCATATACCTTTAGGTTACCTATTCTTAAATAAAAGTGCAATGATTTTATATACACACAAAGATTACATATTTTTCCTTATAGTAAAAGAAAAAATATTTATATATTGTCAATGATCAGAAAGTGAGAGCGCACGTTTTTTTCTGACACCTGTAACACTAGTAGTGAGTTAATTTCCCTTCCACTCACATATTATCACAGAATATTGGGAAAAAAATTTTATCAGTACATACAAATGGATCTGTGTATTTATAAGAGGATAATAGCACCGTTCAAGAGCAATGGCAAGAAGATTCTCTAACAGGATGTATTTTAACTAGTATTTTCTTAAATAATTTTTTTTTTTTGGTGGTTCCCTGGCTGGGAATCGAACCCGGTCAAATAATTTTTAAGTATCAAAAAAACTATTATACTTGACCATAATATTTGGGAACTGTAAGAGTAGATGATTTATCTTTAAAAGATGCTAAAATTATTAAAATTATTATAAAACTTAAATGAATTGCAACATGTAAAGTCAGAACTACTTTCATGCATTTGAAATGCCATCCACCTTCTCTTACTATCTCCATGTCTTCCAAAGATCTATGAAAATATTGAGAAACTATATATATATATATATAGTTTATATTTATATTAAATTCACTAAAAGCTGGCTATTAAATCTAGTTAGGGAAAAGTGTTTTGGTAAGAAAAAAATGAAATGGGAAGTCACTGGCATACTATCAGCAAAAAGCATAAAATATACCTAATTAGTGTCCCAAAAAGAGAGAACGGAGATATGGGGGAGAAAAATATTTGAATATATAATGATCAAAAATTTCCTAAATACGGTGAAAGATATAAATTTTCAGATTCAAAACCGCTGTGATTCCCAAGCAGGAGAAATACATAGATAACCATACCTAGGCACACCACAGTTAAAGTAATGAAAATCAAACATAATGAGAAACCCTTAAAACCTACTAGAAAAATAATTACACAATTCAGCTTACTGACAACTTATCAAAAACAATGGAGGCCAGAAAACAATGAAACAGCATCTTTAAAGTAATGTAAGAAACAGACCCTGTTAACACATTATAAATATTCAGTGAAAATATCTTTCAAAAATGACAAAAGAACTAGAGAAATTTTAGATAAATGAAAACCAAGAGAATTTGTTGCTACAGCACTACAAGAAATGCTAAAAGTAGTTCTTCAGGTTAAAAAATAAAAGGAAATTTGGAACTTCAGAAAGAAACAATAAGCACTGGAAATAATAACTATGTAGGTAAATAAAAGGTAATTTTTTTCTTAGTTTCTTTAAATACATATGACAGCTGAAAGCAAAATTTTAATCATATCTTATGAAGTTCATAATATATGTGCATATAATAAATAGGACAAACATATGAAAACCAGTGAGTAGGGTTACATAGAACTATACAATTGCTAACTTTTCACCAAAAGTGGTATAATATTAGCCTTAAATAAATTATGAAAAGTTAGGTATATGTTGTAATTAATGGATCAAATATTAAGTAAATAATGCAAAGAGATACAGATGTAAAAACCGAATGAATAAACTCTAAAAGTACATATTCAATTAATGCAAAGGAAGGCAGGAAATGAAAGAGGAACAATAAGCAGAGGAAATAGAAAGAAAAAAATGTAAAACAGAAGACCTAAATCCAATCATATACAGAATTAAATTAAATCTAAATTGACTAAATTTTCCAATAAAAGGCAAACAATATCAGAATAGATTTTTTTAAAAGGCAGAAAACTATATGCTGTCTATAAAAGACACACTTTAAATATAAAGATACAAATAGATACAAATAATTGGATAGGATAAGATAGGAAGCATAGAATGACTTGAGTGGCTATAGTAATATCAGATAAAAGTCTTCAAGACAGAATAATACTCCAAATAAAAAGGGAAGTACCACTCATAGAGTATGGTCAGATAAATTCACAATTCATAACAAACAAAAATCATAAATGTGTATGTGTTTAATAACACAGCTTAAAATATATGAAGCAAATGACAGAATTAAAGGAAGAAATGGACAAAATCACCATTGGTTAGAGATTTTAACACCCTTCTTTTACTTACCCAGGTCAAAATGATCAATAAGAGCATGTAAGATTTCAAATGCACACAGCATGTTCACTAAGATATACCATATACTATGACATAAAATAAGCTTTAATAAAAATAAAAGAATTGAAATCATAGAGAGTATATTCTCTGACCACAGTAGAATTAAATTAGAAATCATTAAGATACCTAAGAAAAACTCTTAACTATTTGGAATCTAAATAGCACACTTCTAAATAACCCATAGGTCAAAAAAATATTATAAATGAAATGGTAATGGAACTACAATGTGTCAAAAGTTTTGGAGTTCCCTGGTGGTGTAGTGGCTGGGCTACAGCACTATCAATGCTGCAGTCTGGGTTCAATTCCCAGCCAGGGAAATATCCACGTTAAAAAAAAAATTTTTTTTTTAAAGTTGTGGCATGCCACTAAAGCAGTATGTACAGGGTAAATGCCTTGTTAGAAAATAAATTACCTAAGGGTCAACCTTAAAAACTAGAAAAGGAAAAGTAGCATAAACCCAGAATAAAAGGAAAGAAATAAAGAACTATAATCAATAAAGTGTATTAGGCAAATAATAGAGGAATTATTTCAAAGTTTGTTCCTTGAAAAGATAAAAAAAAATGATAAAATTCAACAAAATTTGTTTTTGTTTTTTTTTGCTTTTTTTTGGTATGTGGGTAGCTCCCTGACCAGGAATCGAACCCAGGCCGCAGTGCTGACAGCGCCAGCGCCGAAGCCTTAAGCCACTACACCATCAGGGAACTCCTGTAAATTCAACAAAATTTTTGACACCCTAGCTAAACCAGTCAAAAATTTAAAACAATAGAACACCAGTATGAGAAATGAAAGAGGATAGCACCCTGGAACTTATTATACATCAAGTTGACAATGCACTGTAGAATTGTATGCCTGAAACCTATGTAATCCTTGCTAACAGATGTCACCCCAATAAGTCTAACAATAAAAATGAATTTAAAAAAAAGGGGATAATAAAAGAATATTATGAACAATTTTATGCCAGTAAGTTTAACAATTTAGATGAAACAAAGTTCTCTGAAAACATCCTTATCACAACTTATTATGTAAGATGAAAAAGAAAATCTAAATATCCCTAGAGCTCTTTTAAAAATTGAATTTGTCATAAAAAAAATCTCTCCACAAAGAAAATTCCAGGCCATGATAGTTTTACTGGTGAGTTCTATCAAATACTTAAATCAATCTTATATAATTTCCTTCAGAAAATGCAAGAGAACACTTTTCAAGATTTCATGAGGTCAACATAATGCACTAATAAAACCAGAGAATTTACAATGAAAAAAAAGAGGAGAGAAAGAGAGAAAAAGGGAAAGACAAAGAAAAGAAAGGAAAGGAGGGCAAGGAAAAGAAAGAAAAGAAAAAAATTATAGGTTGATATCTTCATGAACAAAGATGTAACTAAAAATTAGCAACTTGAATTTAGCAATATGAAAAAAGAATAATACATCATGACTAAGGGGTTTTTATCCTAAGAATGCAAAGTTGGTTTAATATTTTTAAAAATCAATGAATGTAATTCACCATATTAACAGAATACAAGACATAAAAGCAAACAATCATTTAAACAGGTGCAGAAAAAAACACTGGACAAAATTCAAACTCCATCTATGATGGAACTCTCAGAAAATCAGAAACATCTTCAATCTGATAAAGGGCATGTAAAAAAATCTACATCTAACATAATTAATACTTGATAGTGACATATTGACACTTTCCCCTTAAGTTCAAGGACAAAGCAAGCACGTTCACTCTTCTCACTTCTATTCAACGTTGTCCTGGGGTTCTAGACAGTACAATAAAGCAAGGCAGAAAAAATGCATAAAGAAATTAAAGAAAGAAGTAAAACTGTGACTGCTTACAAATGACATAATTTGTTTACATAGAAAATCCTAAAGAACATACAAAACAATTACTAAAACTAATAGTTGTATATTGCAATGTACCAGATTAATATGCAAAACTCAACTGCATTTTTAGGTACTAGTAGTAAACATGAGAGAGAATAGTACTTTTTAAAATTGTATTTACAATACCTTCAAAAAAGATAAATTAGGAATAAATTTAGTAAGAGTCATGTAAGACTTCTACAATAAAAACTAAATATGTAAATATAATATAATGTTCATAAATTAAAGATTCAATATTAATAAGGTTTATATTGCTCCCAAATCGATATCTATAAATTTATACAAAAATGTAAAAGACCTAGAAAATCCAAAGCAATTTTGAAAAAGAAAAACAAACTTGGAGGACTTACATCACCTGATTACAAGACTTAGTCTGAAACTACAGTAATCAAAACAACATGGTTGTGGCACATAAATAGACAAATCAACAAAAAAGCTGATAAGAAAATAATAAGAAAAAACTGATATTCATCAAATTTTCAAAATTCTTCTCACCACACTAAAAAGATAAACAATTCATACAATAAAAGAAAGTATTTGCAAAACACATATCCAACAAAAGCTTGTCTCCAGATTATATGAAAAACTCAGTAACAAAAAAGACAACTCAATTTGAAAATGGGCAAAATAGTTGAACAGACACTTCACAAAAGAAGTTACACAAATGGCTAATAAGCACATGAAAAGGTCCTCAACATTGTAAGTCATAAGAGAAATGCAAATTAAAACCACAATAAGAGACTATTACACACCCACAGAAGAGCCAAAATTAAAAAGACTGACAACAAATGCCGCTGAAGACATGAAGAAACTGGAACTCGTATATATTTCTGGTGGTCACATAAAATGGTATGATAACTTAGGAAAATGTCAGGCAACTTCTTAAAAACTAAATGTATACCTACATAATGACCCAGCATTTCTACTCCTACTTAAGAGA
Organism: Lyroderma lyra; assembly: GCA_004026885.1. Classification (NCBI taxonomy): domain Eukaryota; kingdom Metazoa; phylum Chordata; class Mammalia; order Chiroptera; family Megadermatidae; genus Lyroderma; species Lyroderma lyra. The sequence continues at coordinate 3,437 of PVJL010007748.1, read as the reverse complement.
AATAAAAGCAGTTGTCCACACAAAGTCTTGCACAAAAATTTCTTAGCAGCTTTATTCGTAAGTCAAATACTGGAAATTGCTCAGATGTCCTAAACAAAAGATTAAATGAGAAAACTGTGGTATATTCATACAATGAAATAATATTAAAAAATAGAAATAAACTACTACTATGCAACAAAATGGATGAATCTAAAAAAATATGCTGTCAGTAAGAAGACTTACATAAAAGAATATGTATTGTATGAGTCCATTCACATGAGATTCTAGAATAGAAAAAATTAATCTGTGGTGAAAAAAGAGTAGTGGTTCCTCTGGGAGATGTGGGCGGGACTGACTGAGAAAGGGCAAGAGGAAACCTTTTAGAAACACAGTAATGTTCTAATCATGATGGGTATTTGGGTTATGCATTAGTCAAAATTCATCAAAATGTATAATTAAGATTTATGCATTATATTGTATGTAAATGAACAAATATGGAACTGTAGTAAACTATTTGCTTTTTTAGATAGTTAGGACCAAAGACTATAACTTTTTTTAATGTAACCAAAAATAAGATGGCTATAAGGATTATAAGGATAAAATGTGATAAAGCAAATATAGTAAAACATTAATTGTAGAATCAAAGTTGTGGGTGTTCACTGTTCAAGTCCTTTGTGTGTTTTTGAAAATTTTTATATAAATGATGGAGAAAAAAACAAAAACAAAAAAGTAAATAAAACTAAATTAAAAGATAAATGGCAGTGTCAAATTAAGTACCACAGAAAATCAAAATGTAAAAAGTTGTTGAAAGAATTCAATCATTTAACATTTTAAAAATTCTAAACTTTAACACAAGCTGAATGACTATATCTACCCAATTTAAAACTGATCTAGATTTGGTCTTAGGTGATACTTACGGAGTATTTATAGCTTAAATACAGAACACCAAACTCAAGAATAACCCTGTTTAAAAAAAATCAGTATTTTTATTATAAACTCAAGTAGAGATCATATTTCAACTATGTTAATTCAAGGTATTATAACAAGAAACTTTAGATATGTTTAAAATGTAGTATATAGTCAGTTTCTGTATTAAGTATTAAATTCTTATTGTTATAGACAAAATGAATATTGAGACCTTGTAATACAGATTATTAAACCAATAATACATATTATAATAAATATATTTAACATAAAATATACATGCCAGATTTCAGGTATAATTTGCTTAACTTTATTACTCTATAAAATTAAACATAGTATTTTCAAAAATATTTAAAATACATTTTAAAATGTGTACTGTTACTGTACTATATGCAACAGTGGAAACATGTAAACTATTATATCCATATCTAGAGAGAAAGATTAATCATGGAAAGAAAATCAGCAAAGAGGAAGAAAACAATAAGGACTTGAGGTAAAAAGATGAAGGTAGTTGAGAAATCAGTAAAGTTCAAGAGGAAGAAATAAGAAAATCAAGGTCAAATGGAATAAAAGAAAAAAAATAGGAGAGCAAAGAGTATCTGCCAAGCCTACATAATTATTAAACGTCCACTAAAAAGGCAATGAAATTCAGGTAAAGTAAAATGATTACTGCCGAAGGTATTTATAACTATTACATGAGGAAGACTTGAAAAATTGGAAACAATCGATTGTGTTATAAGGTATGATACAGTAAGATTCATGTCCTGGCTAGGGAGGTGCGGGGGAAGCAAAATAAAAGCTCAGGAAAGAGAGATACATTTAAACTGGAATCTACCAGGAATGTTTCAGAGAGGAAGTAGATTTAAAATGACTCGCAAAAGATATAAACAGAAAGGACAGGGAAGGCTACTCTAGGGAAGGAGAAAGACACAATGCAAAGGAAGATACAAAGGTGTGAATAGTATGGTGTGTAGGGAGAAGTAAGCAAGGAAGAAAAGTGTCAGGTAAACCTGAGTGGACAATTACTTTCTGGAGCACACCAAAATAAAATTACATAGAAAGTTCATGCAGGAAATAATGAAAAATAAAATAGGTAAGGACCACAGCTACAGTAGCCATTGATAGAATAACAGACTTCATCTGAGCCTCAGTTGTCCACAAAAGACATACAGGTGGCCAACAAGTATATGAAAAGATATTCAATATCACTAATCATCAGGAAAATACAAATAAACATAGTGAGATATCTCATCCTATTGGAACAATTATTATAAAAAAGACAAGAAATAACAAGTGTTGATGAGGATGTGAAGAAAAGGGAATTTTTGTACACTTTTAGTGGGAATGTAAATTGGTGTAACCACTATGGAAAACAGTATGGAGGGAATTTCTTCAGAAATTAAAAGAACTAACACATGACCCAGCAATTTAACTTCTAGCTATTTATACAAAGAAAATGAAAACACTACTCAAAAAGATATTTGCATCCCAATGTTCACTGCAACATGATTTACAATAGCCAAAATATGATAATATGAACTATCCAGTGGATGAATGGATAAAGCAAATGTGCTATACACACCTACAAACACACTCTGGAATATTATTTAGCCACCAAAAAAGAAGAAAGACTTGCCATTTGTGACAATATGGATGGACCTTGAGGTTATTATGCTAATTGAAATAAGCCAGACAGATACCACATCATCTCCTTTACATGTGGAATCTAAAAAACAAAAACAAAAAACCAAACTCATAGATACAGACAACAGATTAATGGTTGCCAGAGGCATGAGGTAGGGATAAAGCAAAATGGGTCAAGAGGGTCAAAATGTACAAATTTCCAGTTATAAAGTAAGTCATGGGATGTAATGTACAGCATGGTGACTATATTTAGTAATACTGTATTATACATTTGAAAGTTGCTAAGAGAGTAGATCTTAAAAGTTCTCATTACAAGAAAAAAATTATAACTATAGTGATAGATGTTAACCAGACTTACTATGGTGATCATTGTGAGATATATACAAATACTACCATTATATTGCACATATGAAACTAATATATTGTTATATGTCAATTCTATCTCAATTTTTAAAAATTCTGGCTACTTAAAAGTGTAATACATGCTGTACAGAATACCAACAACCTTAGATAGCGGAGAAGTGGGATGGGGTGGCAGTAGTCAGAGACCCTAAGTGAAGCCTGAGAAATTAGGTTACTTAATAAATTGAAAGTATGGGATTAGATAAACTATAACACTCATTGAAACAGGCAACAGGGCTCTCATATGTCACATCAGGAGAAAGCAATAGGCTAGGACCACAGTACCATGTAAAGGGTCACACCTAAAAGTCATCTAAGTGAGGGGTCCCCAAACCTCAGGCCACCAACTGGTACCAGACCAGTTAGGAACCAGGCCACACAGCAGGAGGTGAGTGGTGGGCTAGAGAGCAAAGCTTTATCTGTGTTTATAGCTGTTGCCCATCGCTCGCTTTACCACCTGAACTCCACCTCCTGTCAGATCACCGATG
>PVJL010007747.1:0-74196 GCA_004026885.1 Lyroderma lyra | reverse complement strand
ATGGAATATTACTCAGCTGTAAGAAAAGATGAAATATTGCCATTTGCAACAAAATGGATGGACCTGGAGATCATCATGCTAAGTGAAATAAGCCAGACAGAAAAAACAAAGAACTGCATGATTTCACTCATATACGGAATATAAAACTGAAAGCAAAGAAAAAAAGAAATGAACAAACAAATAACCCATGGACACAATCGATAGTTTAATGTTTATTTGGGGACGAGTGGGTTAGGGAGGGGAGAAAGGGGAGGGGGTGGGAGAGGAGGGGGGGAAGCTAAATATAAGTCACTTTAGGTGGTGAACTTATTATACATCAAGTTGACAATGCACTGTAGAATTGTATGCCTGAAACCTATGTAATCCTTGCTAACAGATGTCACCCCAATAAGTTTAACAATAAAAATGAATTAAAAAAAAAAAAAAGAAAATAACTGTTCAGATTTCATTAGTCAGAACTTGGCCCTAAACTGTCTCTAACCGCAAGGCAGGCTGGAAAATCAAGTTTGATACATTTTAATTCCTATAGGAGAAAAGTACATCAAAGACCACCATTGAAAATAAGTGATGAGTAAGCTAACCCATACTGTATTGTCACGATAATCTTTAACAACTTTGTTAGTTGAACAATATAGTGGAGAAATTCTGAGAAAAATAACCAATATGAATAGTTAAATGAGTTATAAGGAGTATTTAGTTTATAATTCTATGCCTAGGTTTGTGGAAAGCAGTTGGAAATCTATATACTAAAAGTTTAGGAGTGATTTTTTGGGGATGTGGAATAATAGTTTTTTTTTAATAGTTTCATTTTAGTGCTATTTTAAAATAAGGTATTATTTTTGTTAAAATAATGAAGAATTATAGGTTTAATAAGAATATGATGATAGAGAATTTAGTAAGTTCTTTATACTTTAGTGTTCATTAAAGAAATAATTCTACTTTGTAAAATATTTGGGACTTATTAAAACACACTGTGTAATTAGTGCAATATCACATCAGATAGTATAAGTAAGAAAATAATAAGGTATGGTGGCCTACCTCAAAGATACTAACCGTTCTGGTTGGGGAGATCTTTACTTTTCTTTTAAATGTGAAATCCATATATTGTTGAGCCTGGAGATAAGAAAACCTTATCAAATTTACAGAAGATGAAGAATAACTATTTGAATTTGCTTTGTATATTTTTAAATAAAAATTCAGGAATTTACTTCTTCATCACATTGGGCAATGATACTTATTTTTGTAATCCTTGGGCTAAGCCTTCTCAATTTTTTTTTCACATTTATTATGCACTTTATTTCCATTATTATTATTACATTGTAGTGTATACTGAAATAGTTACACAACTAACTTGCCATTATAAAGCCTGACACCAGACGCAGCTTAATTGTCACTTGCCACTCACTGATAGGGTTGTTTGTTTGTTTTTTTTTTAATTCATTTTTATTGTTAGACTTATTGGAGTGACATCTGTTAGCAAGGATTACATAGGTTTCAGGCATACAATTCCACAGTGCATTGTCAACTTGATGTATAATAAGTTCACCACCTAATGTGACTTCTCTTTCCATCACCTTCTCAATTTATAGTCATGTTTTCAATTAGAGTTCATGGTATTAAAAGTGCTCTTTCTTTCTCTCTCTCGTTCTCTCTCTCATATATATGTATGTATGTATGTATGTATGTATGTATATGTATGTATGTATTTATACATGATTATACAATGTATGAGCGCTGTCTGGAAAAACATCCAGCCATAAACGCCTCTATTTTTCATATATAACACATACATGTGTTATATATGTATCTCGTATATATCATAGTTAAATGTTTATATAAAAGCATTACATAATTTTGAAGAATATATAGGTAATTTTTCTCTGATATAGAAGTAGTAAACTTTTAGTAATCCAAAAATGAATAGAAATATTTTTGAAGCAAAAATCAGATGTTGTGCACTTGTACACATACACACACACAAGATTTAAATACTCAATACATCTAAAATAACAAATTTACAGCACTAAAGTCATTATTTTAATGGATCAAAACATAGTTAAACAATTTTGAAAAGGTATGAAAGTTACTTATAAAATACTAAAACAATTTCTTTTTATTAGTAACTAAAAAATGTAAAAATTATGAATAGAAAATTTTGCCTATCAAATTAGTAGTGATTAAAAATACATAATACATAACTGGTAAAGGTATTGCAAGATAAAACTCTCATATACTGTTGGTGGGAGTTTAATTACATTTAAACTGTTTAAAAGGCATGTTAGCAATATTGATTATAATATTTTAAATGTTTATATCCTTTGAAACAGTGATTTTACTACCAATAAAAAATCAAAAAGTAGAAAAATAAATAAAAAAATAAATATTTAACAAAAGAAAAAATGTTTAATAAATTATTAATATATTTGAAATGAATTATTATGTATTATAGGGAAGGAAAAATTTTCCATTTTTCCCGTCTAGCTTTTTTAGCTGGTCTAATAACTAAATTGACATAAGGCAGGACAAAAAAGTGTAATTTTGTTTGTTTGTTTGTTTTTTGCTTTTTTTGGTATGTGGGTGGCTCCCTGACTGGGAATCGAACCCAGGCCGCAGCGCCGACAGCGCCAGTGCCGAAGCCTTAAGCCACTACACCACCAGGGAACTCCCCAAAAAGTGTAATTTTGTACATATGGGAGCCCCATAAAAATATAAGACTCAAAGAAGTTAGCAAAGCAGGAAATTTTTATACCTTTTATGCAAAGAAACAATAAGTTTGTGAAGAACTGACAAGAGAAAGGGGTTTGGGCTTGGGGTAGTAAAGTGGTAAAGAAGTAATATGGTATGTTTCTACAGTCTTAGTCTTAAATTTCTTTCTCTGATAGTAAGTATGCCTCCTACCCTCTGGTACAGGGAGTATACCTTTCACATAGAAGGTTTATCTCCTGATTTCAGGGGTGACAAAGTAGGGTCAGAATATCCTCTTGCACTAGCTGTTTTCTCAAGTACCTTTAATTCAAAATATGCCAAACTGATCCATTTTAGAGTGGCATATTCTGCGGTTCTTCACACCATAGTCCAAGTTTACCAAATGTAGAATCAAAATGTATATTGTATCATTGTATCCTTCTTATATCCTGCTGGATGAATGAAACAAAGTATACAAGAAATAAAGAAGATATTCATTCTTGTGGTTGAAATAACAGTGGAAACTAAATAAACTGTGTTAATTCATAAATTATCTGAAAACCAAATTGTTTTTTATAATAATACAGATTGTTTAGTATTTCTGTAAATGTACTTTTTAATTAAAACACTTCATTATTAAAGTCTGTAGATCTTTAAATTCACTGCTAATTTTACAATCCAGTATTACATGTACATAAACTATATTTATGAATCTTTAGTACTTTCAGTTTTGGTTGCCTAGGCATTATCAATTATCAATAGCAGTGTCATTTTCAGAAAAGGCTAAAATAATGATAGAATAAAAAATTGTCAATAGTTAGAATGACTTCACAATTAGAGAAAGCAAAACTACTTTAAAATAATTTGAAAAATAAGGACAATATTATGCAAATATCTTTCTTTCTATCAACTCTCCTGCAAATACTACTCACACTGTCTCTACTTCTCTAGTTCTGGAATAGTGGTTCTAAACCTTTTTCCACTTTTGTATCCCTTTTAAACCCATTTCTATAAATTGTACTTCTTGTTTTTAAAACAGCTGTCTTTAAACACTGACACCACCAATCTTAATGTAAAATAGTGGAAATGAGGTAATAAATTAGGAAAGAAAAATTATTACACTAAATGTACAAACCATGGATTTAATTATACAATACTCATAACAGTTTAATATTGATAATGATGTTCAAGTATTTAAACATTAAATAAAAAACTACTTAAAAAATCACCACTAAAGACAACCAACACATTTACTTTTACTCAGTCAATAACTAAACTGATCAAATAGTCTTGCTATGGATGTATTTAATATATGTTTGTGGAGGCTCTAGAAATGTCACCAATGAATTGTTCTAAAACTGTGCACAATGAATGCTTGAAGAGTAATTTGCAGAAAGGTTCATAGCCACATTATCATCAGTCATCATTTGGTAATATGACCTAATTTTGAAGTGTCTCCATTAATGGTAATTCAAACTTAATATTTATTGTTTCATAACTAATATTTTGTATTTTTTCACTTTACTTGTTTTTCTGCCATTGCTGATTATTTCTTGTGTACCCCTGAACAGCCCAGTATGTAACCCCAGATGTATGTGTACCACCACTTGGGAACCAATGTTCTAGAATACAAAAAATGGAGCCCAAAAATATGTTGATGGAGAGGTTTTTACAGGGATTACTTTTACTCATTTTTTCTCTCTGCAGGTTAAATTTTTTATTTTTTTATTTTATCAAAACCTCCCTCTGGCCTCAAAGCATAGGTATAATTGTGGCTTGTTATAGTGTACATTATTGCATTTGTAATTTTTCATGCTAGAAGAAAATATACTTATTAAGCAAGTCAGATTTACCTTAGACAACACAATGTTCTGAGCAACTCCATTAAGCTTTTTTGTTTTTGTTTTTGTATGTATTCTATTTTGATTGTTCCTTTATTCTGTTCTTTAGATTCCACATATAAGTGAGATCATATGGTATTTATCATAAATGGCTGTTCGGTTTTGTCAAATGCTTTCTCTGCATCTATTAAAATGACCATATGGTTTTCATGTTTCATTTTGTTTATGTGGTGTATTGCATTAATTTATTTACATATATTTAACCCATCTTGCATCTCAGGAATTCATCTCACTTGATAATGGTGCATAAGTTTTTAAAGCATTGTAGAATTCAATTTGCTAATGTTTTGTTGAGAATTTTTAAATCCATGTTCATAAGAGATATTGGCCTATAATTTTCTTTTTCTTTGTAGTGTCTTTACCTGTTTTTTTTTGTTTTTGTTTTTGTTTTTTTGTTTTTTTTTTTTTGTTTTTTTTTTGGTAGTTCCCTGGCTGGGAATCGAACCCAGGCTGCAGCATTGAGAGCGCTGAAGTCTTAGCCACTACACCACCAGGGAACTCCCTACCTTGTTTTGGAATCAGGGTAATGGTGGTCTCATAAAATGAGTTTGGGAGACTGCCCTATTTCTGGATTTTTTGAAATAGTTTGAGAAGTATAGGTGTTAATTCTTCTTTTAATGTCTGGCCAAATTCACCTGTGAAGCCATCTGGTCAGGATTTTTTTTTGTTGGGAGATTGTTGGTTACTGATTCAATTTCATTGTTAGTAATTGGCCTATTTAGATTTGCTGTTTCTTCTTGATTTAATTCTGACAGTTTGTATGTTTCTAAAAATTTATTCATTTCTTCCAAATTGATGAGATTTTTGGCATATAGTTGTTCATAGTATTTTCTTATAATTTCTTGTATTTCTGTGGTGTCTTGTAACTTCTCCTTCATTTCTGATTTTATTTATGTAGGTCTCTCTCTCTCTCTCTCTCTCTCTTTTGTTTTGTTTTGTTTGTTTGTTTTGAGGGGTCTGGATAAAGGTTTGTCAATTTTGTTTATCTTTTCAAAAAACCACATCTTGGTTTCATTGATCTTTTGTATTGTCTTTTAGTCTTGATGTCATTTCTTTCCACTCTGACTTTTATTATTTCCTTCTTTGTACTGATTTTAGGCTTTGTTGTTCTTTTTTCAGTTTCATTAGGTGTAAGGTTAAACTGTTTATTTGATATTTTTGTTTCTTTAGGTAGGCCTGCATTCTATGAGTTTCCCTTTCAAGACTGAGTTTGTTGTGTCCCATAGATTTTGGGTAGTTGTGTTTTCGCTTTTTGATTTTGCCTTTAATCTCCCTGTTGACCTATTCATTGTTTAGTAGCATATTGTTTGGCCTCCATGTACTTGTGCATTTTTCAGTTATTTTTCTTGTAACTGATATGTAGTTTTATACTATTTTGGTCAGAGAGGGTACTTGATGTAACTTCAGTTTTCTAAACTTTATTGAGGCTTGTTTTGTGGCCTAACATGTGGTCTGTCTTGGAAAATATTCCATGTGGGTTTGAAAAGAATGTATATTCTACTGCTTTGGGATGTAATTCTCTAAAAATATCAATTAAATTTATCTGCTCTAGTGTGTCATATAAGGTCACTGTGTCCGTGTTGATTTTGCGTCTAGAAGTTCTGTCCATTGGTTTTAGTGGGGTGTTAAACTCCCCTACTATGATAGTGTTACTGTTGGTGTCTTCCTTTACATCAGGCAATATTTGCTTTACATATTTAGGTGCTCCTATGTTGGGTGCATAAATGTTTATAAGTGATGTCCTCTTGTTTCACTGATCCCTTTATAATTATGTAATGTCCTTCTTTGTTTCTTGTTATATTCTTTGTTTTAAAGTTTATTTTGTTTAATATAAGTATTGCTACCCCAGCCTTTTTTCATTTCCATTTGCATGAAATAGTTTTTTCATCCCTTTACTTTCAGTCTATGTGTATTTTGTAGATAATATATGCCTGAGTTGTTTTCTTATCCATTTGGCTACCCTATGTGTTTTGATTTGACCTTTTATTCCATTTACATTTAAAGTGATTATTGATAAGTAGGTAGTCAATGCCATGTTACTATTCATGTTTTTTATTTTCTTTTGTTTACTTGTTTCTCCTTTCTTCTGCTTAATTAAGTCCTTTTAGCATTTCTTGTAATGCTTGCCTGGTAGTAGTTTATTCCTTTGGCTTCTTCTTATCTGGGAAGTTCTTTATTGCTCCTTCAATTTTAAATAATAGCCTTGCTGTGTTTGTAGGCCCTTGTTTTTCATTTCTTTGAGTATTTCCTGCCATTCTTTACTGGCCTGCAAAGTTTTTATTGAGAAATTCACTGATAGCCTTATGGGGGAATCCTTATGAGTAAGTTGTTGTCTTTCTCTTGCTCCTTTTAGAATTCTCTTTTGTCTTTAGTCTTTGTCATTTTAATGATGACACATCTTGTTGTGGCCCTATGTGGGTTCATCTTGATTGGTACTGTCCGTGCTTCTTGGGTTTGTGTGTCTATTTCTTTTGACAGGTTAAGGAAGTTTTTTTTAAACAGGTGCTCAATCAGTTGATCCCTTTCTTCTCTTTCTAGTACCTCTGTGATTTGAATGTTGTTACGCTTGATGTTGTCTCAGAGGTCTCTCAAGCTATCCTCATTTTTTACAATTCTTTTTTCTCTCTATTGCTGTTACATTTGGGTGTTTTCTGCTACGTTGTCTTCTAGAACAATGATTCAATTTTATGCTTCATCCAACCAGTTGCTGATTCCCTCTAGTGTAGTCTTCATTTCAATTATTGTATTCTTCATGTCTGATTTGTTTTTTTTTTTAAGGTTTTTATGTTTTCCTTTATGGTTACTATCTTTTTGTTTGAGTTTTCAGTAAGTTTCTTAAGGATTCTTAAAATCTGCTTTCTAAACTCTTGCTCTAGTAGGTTGTCTTTATTTCATTTAACTCTATTTCTGGTGATTTCTTTTGATCCTTTATTTGGGACATGTTTTCTGCTTTCTCACGATCGTTTCTCCTGTGTGTTTGTTTCTATGTAGTAGATATATCTCTTATGACTCTTACTGTTTGCCTTATTTAGTATGTGTCCTGTGTTGGCTGATAGTGCAACTCTTTGATCTCCTATGTGTATAATCTAGGATTGTTTCTTGAGTATGTTGTGTTCTTCAATTGGAGTTGAATAGTATGCTCCTCACAGCATGGTTAACTGTTCAAGGGTAGTGGCATAGTAACACCAAAATCTTCCCGGACCACTGCAAACAGCCACTTCTGCTGAAGTTCACAAGATCTTCCCCCATTAGTAAGGTGAGGCAGATCACTCATCTACCTAGAATGTCTGTGTGTTTACAGGGCAAGCCTCAAGGGAGCCTGTGCTCACTTTTGGAAAAGAGAAAGTCAAGAAACAGGCATGCATACAAATAAACAAACACATATACAAAACACAAGCAAACAAACAAAAATTCCCTGAGATCTCAGAGTCTGCCACTTGTAGCACACCATTAGCTGCCCTGTGAGTGTGGGCAGTAGTGTTGGCAGAGCAGCATTGGCAGTTTCCCAGGCAATCTCAGATAGCCACTCTTAAAAAAGACCTATACAAAGTCATCCCCGGCTAGTAGGGCGGGACTGATTGCCCTGCCTTCCATAGTTCCTCTGCGTGGGCAGGGCAACACTTCAGAGTGCCTGTGCAAACTTTGAGAGAAAAATAGGGAAAGAAGTATTAATAATAATAATAAAATTAAGAAGATAATAAAGAAATTAAAAGTAAGGATTAAAAATAGAACTTAAAAATAAAAAATATACGGAAAACAAGAACAATTTTTAAAATTTTAAATAAAATTAAAGATGAAATACAAATGAATTAAATCATTAAAAAAATTAAAAATGAAAAGAGAAAAATATAACAAAAAAAGATACAATACATAAAGATAAATTTAAGAAAAAATCTACTTAAAAAGAAAGAACAAAAACAAAAACAAAAAAGTTTCTTTTTTCCTTTGTTATCATCTTTCTTTCCCCTCTCTTGCTGTGTGTCCTGCAGTATGTCACTTGCAGCACACTTTTAATTGTCCTGAAGGGGCAGTAGAGTGGCACCATAATCTCTCCGCTAATTTGCAGACAGCTGATCCTGCAAAGCCCACATTAATACGTTTCCTCACTAATTGGGTGGGGCCAATCCCTCAGCCAAAGGGTGTTGGATTGAGTGAATCTCCAGTGTGCCTGATCACAATTTGAAAAAGGAAGAAAAAGGAGAAAGAAAACAATAGAGAGTATATGGTAATATTAATAAAAAATTAAATTAAATTTAAAAAATCTAACAGATATGTAAAAGTAGAAATTAAGAAATATTATGATAAAAGAAAATTATGTAAAAGAATAAAAAAGAAGAAAAAGAAACATAATTAAATAATTGGAGGGGGTGGAGCCAAGTGTTTTGTTTTGTTTTTTTTCACTTATATTTCACTCCTAGCAGTGCAGGGGGAGCAGCAGAAGTAACTGCAAAATAGCACTGATCTCTCCTCAGTGAGTCACAGACAGCCTTTCCTGCTTCATAATGAGAAAAATTTTAAAAAGAAAAAATATTTTTATTAAAATAAAAATAAACCACTATGACAAGGCTGTTTGCTCTGCCACCCTGAGTACCCTATTGGGTGTGCAAGGCACAGCTCTAGGTGATCTGGGTGAAATTCCAGGGTGTTTGTATCTTTTTGTTTTTGTTTTTTGTTTTTGGTGGAGGGAGTTTGTTTTTTTAAAGATTTCTACAGCTTTCTTTCTGTGGCTGGCAGCTTGGCTTCAGTGAAGCTAGTAGTGTGGGGCTGGGTGCTTGCCAGCCTAGAGCATACTGGGGAATGTAGTTAATGCTGTGGTGGGCATGGTTTTTGGGTGTGTAGTAAGCATGCATGGATTTTGTTAGACCAATGAAATCTCAGAGTTGATCTATTATGGAAGGGATTAATAAAAAAGAAAATGGTGTCTTCCTTTGTGCCACATGTGTGGCGCCCTCAGTGCTCAAGCAATGGAATCTTTTGTCACCCACTCTGAAAACCCACAGCTCAATCCTTCCCCGAATGTCTCTGTTTCCTCCGGTGATGCTGAGTCCCCACTGAACAACACGTGAGCATGGCAAACTGCGGAGCCTGTGTGCACACCCCACAAAAGAGCACCGGGGCTTCCAGCCGACCTCCCACAGAGATTGACAGAATTCTGGATGATTTTAATTGCCAGATATAATGAGTTTTTCTCTCTCCTGCATTGGGCTCCTAGCTGGGGTGGGGGGACCCCAGCATGGGCTCAGAACCCCTCACTTTTCTATGGGAACCCTTGAGCCAGAGGTTTTCCTCCTGGAGCTCCCTCATTATTCGTAGGTTTGAGGACACCCCATTTTCCTCCCAGTCTCGATTGGGCTTGCTTTTCTATGTCCTCAGCTTTTGGGGTTCTGCTCAATCAATCCTCTGATGCTTCCCAACATTGACTGTTTCCCTTTCTATCTGCAATCCTGCTGTGCTCTGGGAGGTTGCGGATGCCATGCCCACCTAATCCTCCATCTTTTTGAACTCTATACCAAATAATTTTACTGCCAATTCGTGTGCCTTATGTTTTAAATTCCTTCAAAGGTTTTTTCTTTTCATAAATTTATTTTTCAATTACAGTTGACATACAATATTTTATAGTTTCAAGTGTACAACATAGTGATTCTTACAAAGTAATCACCACAAGTCTAGTACCCATCTAAATTCATACATCATTATTACAGTATTATTGAATATATCCTCTAGGCTGTTCTTTACATCTCCATGACTATTTTTATAACTGGCAGTTTGTACTTCTTAATTAATATTTTACCCTTTTTCACACATCCCCTAATCGCATCTGGCAACCATCAATTTGTTCTCTATACCTATGAACCTGTTTCTGTTTTGTTCATTTATTTTGTTCTTTAGATTCCACATATAAATGTGATCATATGGTATTTGTCTTTCTCAGTCTGACTTATTTCACTTAGCATAATACCCTTTAGGTCCATCTCTGTTGTCATAAATAGTAATATATTCTTTTATTTTATGGCTAAGTAATATTCTACTGTATATATGTACAATCTCTTCTTTATTCAATCATTATTGATGCACACTTGGATTTTTTCCATATCTTGGCTATTGTAAATAGTGCTAAAGTGAACATAGGTGTGCATACGAGGTTGGACAATTAATTTCATGAACTCATCCTAGAAAAAGTGCTACATACCTCATTGCTGAATATCACCATGGTCATCTTCAAAGTATTTCCCTTGGGAAGCTATGCACCATCCTTTGAAACAATTTTGGAACTTTTTTCTGGAATGGTCATTAGAGCTGTCATCATGCCCAAATCTGACAATTAAGTTCATGAACTTGCCACCATGCACTTATGTTAGCAGCACTGTACAAACAATTCAGTAAGGTGTCATAACCTTGTCAAGATGTACTTTGAAGGTGACCATAGTAATATTCAGCAATGATGAATGTAGCCCTTTCTCTAGGATGAGTCCATGAAAGTAATTGTCTGTGCTTTGGATTTCTGCAGATAAATACCCAGAAGTGGAATTTATGAGTCATAAGCTAGTTTTATTTTTAATTTTTTCAGGAACCTTCATGCTATTTACCATAGTGGCTGAACTTATTTCCTATCCCACCAAGAATGCATGAGGATTCCCATTTCTACATATCCTCGCAACACTTTTTGTTGATTGCTTGATGATTGCCACTCTGACAGGTCTGACGTGATATCTCACTATGCTTTTGATTTGCATTTCCCTGATGATTAGTGACATTGAAGATCTTTTAATGTGTCTATTGGCCATCTTTATGTCCTCTTTGAAAATATATGTTTTCAGGTCCTGTGCTCATTTTTCAGTCAGATTTTTTGTGTGTCCTCTATCCTTAAATTCCTTCAGTTTTTAAAGATAGAAAAGTCCTCCAGAGTTTCTCTTATAGTTCATACAATATTTAAGTTTTTATATAAATTAATTTAAGCAGTAATTAATGTCACATATTTTCAAGTTTTCATAAATAACGGAAAATCAATGACCACTTCTCAAAGGATGTTCATTAAGCATTAATTGCATTCCCTCTCTTATTTTGATTTCTCATAAGTTTCTTTAAAGCAAATATAGTGAAAATTAAAATCAAAGTTTAGACTCAATGGCTGCAAGTTTCTTTCATCTTATTAACTATTATAAATCTTTTATATGAAAGAATAACACTACTTTGAATTTAGGACTAGTAATTTTATACTACAGCATTAGACACAAATATGCATCCAATATAAAAGATGGCCCTTAAATTGATAATTTAGTGTATACAGGCAATTCTGGAATTTTTACAAAAAGAATGCTTGAAAATGTGCTTTGAAGTTTATAAATTGACCCTTAACATTAAAGTTAATCAAGGGATTCCCTGAAAACTACATATATTATAAAATATTAAACTACTTTTTTATATACACATTGTTTCCTTGAGCCCAGTCAAATCCACATAGGTGGATGAAATGCTTAAATGAATAGTCCAGCAGCCAAGTTTTTAATCTTCAGTTGGAGAGTTATAGCACTCACTACTTTCATGAGGTACAGATGGAAACAAGTCCCTATCTTTTCTACTACCAGAGGGGCCTCCACATGATTTTCAGAATATTAACACTTACCTATCAGCACCCAAGGGCACTCAGCCACTGTAAAAAAATGCTGAATCAGGATGGATGACTGAGAAAGGAAGAAAAAGAATTTAGGAATGGGCACCTACTAGAGGTCTTGCAATCATAGATTCCCCAGGGCCTGATTGCCAGAGCCTCCTGAGGCAAGGAAATGTAGTTTGGAGTGTAGGAAAAAAGCAATAAATCAATCTTCAGCATACTTAGAATCAAGGGTGTGGATGGTGTTTTACTAGACATTATTAATAGCCATTAACTCTGGCAGGCCTAAAAATACTCTTTTCCCTTAACTTGGTGACCACCGAGTCCTTGATCCCAGCAACATTCATGGAGTGGCTAGGAATTAAATATCAAATAATTAGAGAAAGTCAAATTTGGTTCAACCATGATTTGTTTGCCATTCTAAGTTGGTAGTCTAAAAATTGGAAAATATGAGTCCTTACAAGATAGTATTTCATTCTAATTCTGTGTAAGATTGTGATTACTAATTAAACAGTTTGGGAACAAAAATATTAAGGTTAGCACTTTGATAGTTTGTTGTTCATTCTCCATGAACATATTACCAAAATCATCTACTGGTAAATTTCAATGATAGGAAAATTTCAATGACTCCAAAGTGGTTGAGTTTTAATGCACTATATTAATCTATATTACATCTACAAATTTCTCAGTGGATCTTTTTCAGAATGTTTCTTAAATAGTCAAATCACAAAATGGGAACACAAAAATCATAGAATTAAGGGACAAGACATCTATTCCTGGTTTTGTCATTACTTTCAATATATCCTAAAAACTATTTGTTTAGAAAGAGACATATGTTATTTTAATCTATTTACAGTGTTTATAATTTATTAAGTATTGTTACTATGACTGTTAGATATTTAAAAATCATATCTCATTAGAACTCTCATACCAAAAGTGCACTATTTTATAAGAACATGTTCCTCTAATGACTATGACTCAGAAGAAGAAAATGAGCCAACATAAGCATCTTTTGAGTGCTGTCAGATTTCTCAAGTGAGGAAAATAGGGAGACCTATAAAGCAAAGCAGGTCAGAGCAGGAGAAGTACAAATTAAAATCCTAGAAGGCTTAAGCAAAATGAAGAGCACTTCATAAGAAAGTCCAAATTCAGTTACACAATATATCACAGGCAGTGAGCCAGAGAATCAATGAAAACTAGTTATGATCAAGGTGGATTCAAGGATAGAAGAAGATAGCAAAGAGTAAATGTTTGACGTTGATTTTTACTGAAGAGATGAGTGACATTTTCACTGCAAAATTTTCTGTAGAAGAAGAAAGGTCAGAAATATTAAATTAAACACTATCCAATTTTTAGTGTTGTTAATTCTGTTAAAGAGTAGAAAAAACCTTAAATAAATTATATTTATTTAAAAATTCCAAGCATTTTGAAATAATTTAAAGATGCAATTGTAAAAGTGCTGGCCTATTATTTATTTATTAGAAAAGTAGCTCAATTGTTGGATTATTTTTGTCTGTAAAATAAGGATTGATAATAGTGTTCCCTTGAAGAATTTTTGCAAAGATTAAATGCAAAGACATAAATAAAATTCTCAGAACAGTTCCTAACATGTTGTAAGTTCTCAAATAGCATTACTGTTTTTGTTATTTAGCAAACCAAAGGAATCTTAAATATACATGTGTGTGTATATATGTGTACTCATGTAAATACACATATTTGTACACAGGGTGAGCAAATAAACATGTATTGACATACAATAAATGCAGTAAGACTCACTGATATCTTCATCACAGTCTTTAGTCTGAAAGCTGTATGACCTTCTGAAGGCATTTCATTTGGGAGGGCTTTTACTCTATATTTATAAAAATTATGTGATTGAACTAGATTATTTCTACTGTCTCTTCTAGCACACATATGATTTTGAGGACCTTATGCATCAGTAATCTTAACATTTTTATAGAATTGAGATATATATATATATACAATTTTTATTTTAATATTAATATTTACATTTTCTTATTTATCTCTTCATAAGATTGTGAATTTCTTACATTGTATAAACATGAAGGCAAGTACCAATACCAAAAACTTTGTGGGATTCACTCTTAAAGGTGAAGTCTTTAATTAGATTTCTAAAGCCCTTTGATATGTAATTGTGAGCATATTAAACAAGATAAGCCATTTGGCTGTGTTTTCCTGTTTCAAGCAATAAATCTAATAGATGATATAGTCTAAATTTGGTAATTACTCCTCTGCATACTACAGAAATTTTGTCTTTGATCAGTGTAGTTTTATGTACATAATTCAGTCACTTGGCAATTACTGCACTATTTTAAAATTAAGTAAACCTTTTTAGCAAGGTTGTTTGTAAACAAAAGAAATGGACTTTGATTAATTTAAGTTATGATAGCAATTTCACAGAAATTAGGAAAATCTTGAACTATAGATCTAGGAAGGGAAAGGGTAGCAATTCAGTCACTCTAGGATCTGGGAGACTAGGTATTCTTCAGAGCATTACTGTTGAGGTGAATCACCCCAACCATGCTTGTTCTTTGTCTGTACTACCAGGGTTCAAATAAACAAAATAAAGATCCTGATATTCCTATCATGTGCCCCATACTTCTATTTGGCAGTGGAGAGGAAGTCATTTGGCAAACTGCTTCAAGAACACCTTGCACAGTATAAAATAAGGTATCCTGAAGAAAAATGAGATGGGCGAGAAAAGTTAGATGCTACCATGTAACTCCAGGAAGTTGTCACAAAATTAAGAGTTTTGTTTTGAATTTGTAAAAATACAAATCTAAATTGTAGTCATTAATTTGAAAAGTGTGTGTACATGTGATTGTGTGTGTGTGTGTGTGTGTGTGTGTGTGTGTTTTAAGGTCACTCCTTTATTAGAATTATCCATCTAAATACAGTTAACTTACAACTTCTCTAGTGGTGAAAGAATCATATATGCCAAAGAGAGGATAAATCTGACTTTAATTTGTATTTTAGCTTACATTATTTGATTTTTATTTGCATTTCTCCTTCTGTGAGTAAACTTCAACAATTTTTCATACTGCTAAAGGAGAGCAAATTATCAGGCTCCTTAATCTAGTGTGCCTATTGCCCCAATCCATCTCTAAATCTCATTGCTATCATTTTTACTCCACACTAGAAAATTACATATAATACCCAAAAAGAAGCCTGAAGAAACTCAAATTATAAGGCAAATGAAGTAAAATTGAGTTTATAATAATAACACCATTATCAACATCATTACTATTGTGAGTTAGATTTACTCAGTGCTTCTATGGACCAGGTTCTGTACTAAAGCTTTACATATATTAAGACATTTAATACTTACACCCTTCCTGAATATAGTAACAGATATCCCAATTGCACAGGTGAACAAATTGTATAACAAGTGACTTCTGAATAACCTTTATTGTGGATAGGAAACCACTGTAAGGATAGAATATGGAGAAACAAAATGGCACAAAAGTGTCAGACAGAGTGCATTTCACTCCCTATTTGTTTAATCTGTAGGCATAACAAATCATGTGAAAAAATGAGCTAGACTCAGAGGAAGAAAGAACAAAAATTAATGGAAGAAATTTCAGTAACTTAAGGTATGTAGATAATGACTTTTGATGGAAGCGAAAGAAGAAAATGCTAAAGTATAACTGTATATGAACATCAAAAAGACAAAAATCGTAACTATAGAAGAAATGCACAACTGTAACACAGACAATGAAGATATTAAAAGTGTTAAATATTTTGCTTTCCTTGGTTCAGTTATAAATTCAAATGGAGACTGCTGCCAAGAAATCAAGAGAAGGCTGCCAATATGGTTATGATAGAAAATTAAATTGAACTTAGGGATATCCCTTAAGTAGGACCTAACATGAACAATAAATAAATAGAACATTAAGTCATGAAGTAGGTTGTAACATTTTTTAAAAATAAAAACCTTATTAATAAATTATGAAATTGGGAGTTCCCTGGTAGTGCACTGGCTAGGCTTCAGTATCTCAATGCCACGGCTAGTTTCGATTCCCAAGCAGGAAACCACCAAAAAAAAAAAAAAAAGAAAGAAAGAAAGAAAATTATTAGAGAAACTCTACAAAAACGTAAGATAAACTTATTTAAAACATACCAAATTCTTTCTAATAGGTCAACAAATTACTTACCTAAGTGAACCTATTTCATTCATCTTCTAAAATACTACTATTAAATAATATATTGTAATTGTTATATATTTAAAAAAATCCAAAAATATATTCATACATATACATAAAATATATTCCAAAAATATATACATGTTAATTTTTGACAAAAATACTTTTAAAACAATCTTTTCTACCTAATTCTTGTGGTCACTGTAATCAGCACTAAGAATAACAACTAAATTATACTTCTATTAAAGTTGATTTTTACTTTTGATGTCAATTTTAAAGTGAATGTTTTGCTTAGCTATAGATTTAAAATGAAAATACTTTTTTATTGTAGTTGTATAAAATAAATAAAGTTTAAAAACAACAGTTCATGTAACACTAATATGAAGGCACCAAGAGACTGTAGTGTAAAGTCTGCTTTCCATGTCCCTATCTTGAAATAGTTTAACTATGAGATCACTATATTTAGCACACTATTAATATTATCTTGCCATTAAGCAGCATCTTGACCCATCTCATTTTGACATTCTTGTATCCTTTTTGATATTTAAATAAATGATTTAATTACTTTAAAGGAATTTAAAGACAACTGTATTTTGTTTTTATTCCTTTCTCAAATGCCTTGACAGATTTTATATCAACATAACACCAGATTTGCCTTATCTGATAATTCAGAGTTTTACCAAAGCATTTTATTTCCATTCTTGTCTCCTGACTTGATCCTAGCAATGGGAATTTCAAGTGGAAAAATGGGTTTTGATTGAATTTTATGGCTAATTTTTATAAGGAATAACAAGGTTAAGACTTTCACAAATCAATCTGACTGGATATAGTGGCAGTTTTCCATGTGCACAAACTTTAGATAACAATTACTGCAATGACAAACTAATCACAGCATTTTGTTCCACTCTTAGTTGCTTGTTTCTAGGATATGGGAAGAACTTATTAAATAATTAATTACAGTGTGAAGACTACTACCTCACTTGATAATTCCTTTTAAAAATAAATTCTACTCTTGGGTCCTTCTTTAAATAGTTTTCTTAAGCTTGACACATATCTAAATTGTCTGTAATAATATAGGAATGCATGATTTAGTCCTATTTACCAAATACATAAAGGAAAAGCCAATATTCTGTTAATTATAGATAAAATAAAGATTATTTAATTAGAATTTATTATTTAGTAATAAATAAACTCATTATTCACAACTATCTACACATATATATTGAAATATTTTTGGATTGATTTCCTTCTAAGCCATTCTCCACTCCACCGAAGTTCAATAAATATAAATGTAACCATTAATCTTTTTCTGAATGTCAGAAAAGAAAAAAATCATTCATGTACTCCTAATAAATATATAGGACCTAATCAGAAATTTGAAATTTAAATTTTTACTTTATGGCAGATGTTCAGGTTAATTTGGGAAAATTACTCACCGCAATTTTTTTTATTGCTTTGTGATTTTCAAGTGATTATATTTACTTATTTAATATGCATTTTTAAAACACTAATGATCTTATAAAATTTTTTCTTTATCCTTTCAAAATAGAATGTTTTTTGGAAAAAAATTAGAGAATTTGGTTTTATGATTGTTATTAACATAAAAACGTATTATATTGTCTATCAAACTTCAGTTTGTGTTAAAATCCTCGTAACTATCTTTTGCTTGGATGATTTTTTATTATTGATCAGAATGTGTATGTGGAAGAGTGAATGTTTGTGTTTTAGACTCATTTTTCCTATTCAAGGAATATAGGGCCATATGCAAGCATATCCTTTTATTATTTGGGTAAGCTGTCCCTTTCAAAACTCATTAAAGAACAAGAATATCAACAACAATAAATATCCCATTATTTTGGAGCCAGATGCCCCAAAGTTGAAAAGCATTGCTTTGACTAGAACCAACACAAAAGGGAAATAAGTGAAGGACACTTTATTTTTAAGTTGGAAGGATCTTTTTATATTACAAAACTTCCAAGGAGACCTGGAATCATCTTTTGAGAAGGGTAGATGAGTATTTTTTTTTCTTGTTTTTTTTTTATCTGAAAGAAAATTTTAAGAGCACTGGGTGTTTATCAGTGTTAGAGACATTACAAGGGAGATCAGAGAAGAGGCCCATAATGTAGAACGTATTTGTATAGTTTGTTAATTTTGTTACAAATCTATATATGACGGCTGTCGAGAAAACAATCCAGCCATAAATGCCTCTTTTTTATATTACACGGCTGGATACTTTCTAGACAACCCTCAAGGTTTTAAATTCTTTCTATCTAAAATAGATATTTATTTGGGGGAATTTTCTCTCCTCTCAATTCATTGCCAAATCATGCATAGATTTCTTGAAATCCAGAAGAGCAATTATCATTTCATGTTTCCAAGGTTGTGGCTAGATTAGAAATACTTAACATATTTTATGAGAAACATATGGATTTTATGGAACAGCATGATTGTAGACTGGGAACAGTGATTTTCCTTAGTTCTTATCTTCTTGAAGGAAAGAATTTAGTGAACAAACAGAGTTTTGTACAAAAATAAGACAGTTAGAAATTTTATTAGTGAAGAAGGTACACTCATAGACATGTTGTGGGCTGACAAGGGAGAGAAGCAGCCTCTCTTTACATTATGTGATTGTTTTTATTCCTATGGGTAGAATTGTCTACCTCTCCCTCTTCTGCGACTTATTGCTAAGAAACAAAACTGTAATGATATGGTCCTGACAAACAGGATATATATTTGGATAAGTGAGATGTTTCCCTCCTTCTCCTGCATTTTTCTGATGCCTTAAGGACGTCCTCTCATGGGGCTAATTTCCTCCTCCTCTTGCTCATTCCTAGCTTTCTACTTACCCTGTCAGTTGAGTTGGACCTAGTCAATAATACATTACGTACTCTTGGTTACTATATTAGCCACTTATTCCACTTTTTAAAGTATAATAGAAAAATTAGGATTTCACACTATATATGCAACGTTTTGCACTGTAAATGTTGAGGTATATTTTAAATTAGATAAAACCACAAAAGTTAAAATTAATAATAACAAAGATAATTTTCAAGAAGATTACATATAAATTTAGGCTTTATCATTCTCTTCATCTTAATAGCTTTTTATTCTAACAAACCTAAAATGGAGAAAAATCAAGCCAAGATCTTGGATTGGCTTAACACCAATTTAAAAAGTTACTACAGTACTTGAAGCTTCATTTTATTGACCTGGATTAAAAACCACTGTGAATTACAATAATAATTATAATTCGATGAAGACAAAACGATTGTGGGTATCCTGGAAGAAGGACAGTAACATGTCAGACATTACTCTTGACTTTCACATGCACAGTGCTCACGTCTCTGATCCCTCAAAGTGTACCCATCCCCACAAAATATGAAATATTTTCATACACATGTAGTAGGTTAGAACAACCTTGATAAATCATGGACATGTTTGTAATGATGTGTTAAGCAGGTGGTAGGACTAAAGCTATTACTAAAGCTACTTACTTTGTAGTTCTCAATACCAGAGTCAGAATTACTCTGCAGTGAATTTGAATTAGCTTGGACTGCAGGAGGAACAAGTTTCAGAGCAAGAAAGTTGCTACATTTGGAACTTGTTTAAAATTGAAAGCTTCATGACATTGGGCTTAAAGCATGTCCTTGCACTCTCAAGGCATGACAAAAGGGAAAAAGAAAGAAAAGACAAACAAACAAACAAATGAGTAGTGCAATCTCTTGCAAATTGACCCTGGCATTTAGGATTTGCCTCAGAGAAATTTTCAATGAGATTACATCCTGTGACAGCCTAGAAATGATGTATTTCCTTTCATCAAGACCCACTAAAACAGGGTTCTTCTTGCAACATGTAACATCCAGAATCAATATCTGTGAGTTAAACTATCCTGCTCATCTTTTGAGATTGTAGTTTCCTGCTTCTGTGGATCCAAAGAGCAGTACTAGAAATAGCCTCCAGTCCTGGTGATAACCACCTGTTCATCTTCTTCTCCTACTTTTAGATAAGTTGAACTTGGCAGGGTATTTTTGAAAAAAGAAATGACAAATGGTAGGTAGGAAGCAAGTTTTAACTTCACATATTTTCTATTTTTTCTATTTATTCTACAATCCAGAATATTCTTCACTTCTACTTGTCAAATGCCTACTTGTCTTCTAGAACTTACTTCAAAAATCATCATTAAGTGTTTTGACTAACTACTTCCTTGATTATTATTTAATATTAATTATTTTATTATTCAACAAACACATAGCCCTCATATGTGTCAGACCATGTGCAAATTACTTTATAAATATACACTCATTTATTTATCACAGGAAAACTATGAAATACTTATTATTTTTCATATTATAGACAAGGAAACTGAGGCAGAGAAATAATAAATACCTTCTCTATCACAGTCAACAACTTGTAAATGTTGAAGCCAGGTTTCAAACTCAGGCAGTCTGGCTCTAAAGTCTCTATGTTGTTATCCATTTTGTTCTGTTGTTCTTATCACACTGTGTCCTGACAATTTGCTTGTGTCTTTGTGCTTATTTACATTGACATGATCAATTAGTATTTATTAAATAATTAAAAGCTCTCCTATACATACCTTTCTTTAGGTGACCTACTAATATGCTTTAAACACTGGCAAAAAATTCATGCTACATATTGATTAATATTTAACTTATGATTATGCTATGAACTTGATATTTGTCCCAGTATTTATAGATCATTCACCTATATATTGAGCAACATGGCTGCTTGTTAAAAATCATGTTTGAATCATGCCATCTAACAGAGAAAGGGCATAGGAGTTATAACAAATGCTTGTGATAGAAATAAATAACTAGTAACTTGTGAATGCACAGTATGTTTTTACTACCAATATTACTTCTATTTGGGAATTAAGTCATTTTAAAAAGAGAAGTGTTGAACACTTTCCTTGCTATTATGTTCATGTTGACATTTGATGTTTTTGGCCAACTCAAAATCTGCCAAGTTAATGAGTATATTTATTTTTCCTACAGTATTTCAGCATAATATTTATTGATAATTTTGGACTATTTTGTCAATAACATCACCATTTAATGATTCTCTTTGTACAAAATGAATTTATTATAATGCTATGCTTTTATTTTTATTTTTTTATTGTGCAAAATCTGTCAGAAAATAGGAAAAAACAGTTCTTGCCATAATACAGTATTAAAAATAAAAGTAACATTTGTCTGTAAAGGACTGTATGTTATTTTGTCCACATAGATTTTATTAAACACTGATATTTTTACACAGAAATTTTCTTAAGTAATATATTTAAGTACATGCAATTCCTTTTAGTCACTGTAAAAAATGACAGCTTCCTTTAAGTGTTGTATATTGTCTTTGCATGGGAAAACATTATATTTAGTGGCTTATGACATTAATTATAACAAACATTTTTAAAAAGAATATGGTAGAAATTGCATCATCACATTGCTCACTTTCACAATATTTCTGGCTGACTGACAGTTTGATCTTTGTTAAATTTATTGAGGTGACATTGATCAGTAAAAATTACTTAGGATCCAGGTGCACAATTCTCCATTTCGTCCTCCATGCATTGCATTATGTGTTCATTACTGAAAGTCAGTTCTCTTTCCATCACCATATATTTGTGTCCCTGTCCTTTCTCTCCCACCCTCTTCCCCCATTACCCTCAGATAACTACTAAACTATTAACTGTATCTGTGAGTTGTGTTTCTTTGTTGTTTTCAATTTTATATTCCACATATGAGTGGAATCATGTAGTTCCTGGTTTTTCCTGTCTGGCTTATTTCACTTAGCATGACGATCTGTCCATTTTGTTATTGAGTTTTTTGAGAGGTTTTTGTTTTTGTTTTTTGCTTTTTTGCTTTTTTTCTATTTGAATTGTTCACTTATCCTGTTCTTTAGTTTCCATGTATAAGTGAAATCACATGGTATTTGTCTTTCTCAGTCAGATTAATTTTATTTAGCATGATATCTTTTAGATCCATCCATGTTGTTGCTAAAGGTAAGATTTTATTCTTTATGGCTGAGTAATACTCCATTGTGTAAATGTACCAAAGCATCTTTATCCAATCATTTATTGATGAACATTTATGTTGTTTCTATATCTTGACTATTGTGAGTAATGCTGGAATAAACATAGGGGTGCATGTAATTTTTTGAATTAGTGTTTTGGATTTCTTTGGATAAATACTCAGGAGTGGAATTGCTGGATCATAGGGTAGTCCCATTTTTAATTTTTTGAGGAACCTCCATACTGTTTTTCATAGTGGTTGGACAAATTTGCAGCCCCACTAGCAGTGCAAAAGGGGGTTCTCTTTTCTCCACATTCTTACCAACATTTGTTGTTTGTTAATTTAATGATGAGAACCATTCTGACAGGAGTAAGGTAGTAATCACGGTGGGTTTTTGATTTGCATATCTCTGATAATTAGTGATGTTGAACATCTTACTGTGTGTCTGTTGGCCACCTGTATGCCCTCTTTGGAGAAATGTCTATTCAGGTTTCCTGCCCATATTTTAATCTGGTTGTTTGTTTTTTAGTGTTGAGTTGTATGAGTTTCTTACAGATTTTGAATATTAACCCTTTGTCAGTTGTCTCATTGGCACATGTTTTCTCTTATTCTGTGGGATGTTTTGTTGATGGTTCCTTTTGCTGTAAAAGAAAGAAAGAAAGAAAGAAAGAAAACTATTTAGTCTGATGTAGTCCCATTTGTTTATTTATTAGCTTGTTTGCCTAAGGAAATATATTGTTGAAAGTATTGATAAAAGTATATCTGAGAGATTATTTCCTATATTTTTCCTCTAGGGTTTTTATGGTTTCGGGTATGATATTTAGGTCTTTAATCCATTTTTATTTTATTTTTGTATATGGTGTAAGAAGGTGATCTGATTTCATTTTTTTGCATGTATTTTTACCAATTTCCCAGCACCATTGGTTGAAAAGACTGTCTTTACCCCAGTGTAAATTCTTGCTTCCTTTAGCATGGATTAGTTCGCCATATAGATGTGAATTTATTTCTGGACTTTCTGTTCTGTTCCATTGATCTATGTCTCTGTTTTTATGCCAATATTATGCTGTTTTGATAACTGAGGTCTTGTAATATAATTTGATGTCTGGTAGCTTGATTCCTCCAACTTTGTTCTTCTTTCTCAGGGTTGCCATGGCTATTCCATGTTTTTTATGGTTCCATATAAATTTTATTTCTGTGAAGAATGCCTTTGGTATTTTGATGGGAATTGTATTGAATTGATAGATGGTTTTGGGTAGTATAGCCATTTTAACTATATGAATTCTTCCTATCCATGAGCATTGTATATGTTCCCATTTATTTGTGTCCATTGACATCTCTCTTCAGTGTTTTATAATTTCCTGAGTACAGGTCTTTTACTTCCTTGGATAAATTTATTCCTAGGTTGTTGTTTTTTTATGGAATTGTAAATGAGATTGTTTTCTTAATTTCTCCTTCAGCTAGTTTGTTATTGATGTATAAGAATGCAGCCAATTTCTGTATATTGATTTTGTATCCTGCCAATTTACTGAATTCATTTACCAGTTCCAATAATTTTGAGGTAAAACCTTTGGGATTTTCTATATACATTATCACATCATCTGCAAATAATGATTGATTTACTTCTTCTTTTTTCATTTGAATGCCTTTTATTTGTTTTTCTTCTCTGAATGCTATGGCTAGGACTTGCAGTATGATGTTGAATAAGAGTGGTGATAGTGGGCATTCTTGACTTGCTCCTGATCTTAAGAGGAATGCTTTTAGCTTTTTTCTCTTGAGTATAATGTCAGCTGTGCGTTTTTCAAGTACAGTCTTTATTAAATTCAGACATTTCCCCCCTATTCCCACATTGGTGAATGTTTTTATCATAAATGGCTGTGGCTTTTGTCAAAGACTTTTTCTCCATCTGTTGAAATGACCTATGTTTTTTATTTTTCATTTTGTTTATGTGGTGTATCACATTAATTGACTTATGTATATTGAACGAAACTCACATCACAGGAATAAATCTCATCTGATTGGGTGTATGATTTTTTAATGTATTGCTGAATTCAATTTGCTAATATTTTGTTAAGAATTTTTGCATCTATGTTCATTAGGGAACTGATCTATAATTTTCTTTATTTATAGTGTCTTATCTGATTTTGGAATCAGGGTATTGGTGGCCTCATAAAATTAGTTTAGGAGGCTGCCTTCTTCCTGGATTTTTTAAAATAGTTGAGAAGTATAGCTGTTAATTCTTTTTCGAGTGTTCTGTAAAATTCACCTGTGAAACCATCTAGTCCAGGACTTTTGTTTTTTGGGAGCTTCTTGATTACTGGTTCAATTTCATTGTTAGTAATTGGCTTATTTAGATTTTCTGTTTCTTCTTGATTTAATCATGGAAATTTGTATGCTTCTAAAAATTCATCCATTTCTTCCAAATTGCCAAATTTGTTGGAATATGGTTGTTCATAGTATTTTATTATAATTTCTTGTATTTCTGTGATGTCTGTTATAACTTCTCTTTCATTTCTGACTATTTATTTGGGTCCTTTCTCTTTTTGTTTTTTGTTTCATTTTTGTTTGGGGGTTTGTTTGTTTGTTTGTTTGTTTTGAGGGGTCTGGATAAAGGTCTGTCGATTTTGTGTATCTTTTCAAAGAACTAGGTCTTGGTTTCATTGATCTTTTTTATTGTCTTCTTAGTCTTGATGTCATTTATTTCCACTCTGATTTTTATTATTTCCTCCTTTATTCTGATTTTAGGCTTTGTTGTGCTTTTTCCACTTTCATTAGGTGTAAGGTTAAACTGTTTATTTGAGATTTTTCTTGTTTCTTTAGGTAGGCCTGCCTTGCTATGAATTATCCTCTCAGGACTGCTTTTGTTGTGTCCCATAGATTTTGGGTATTTGTGTTTTCATTGTCATTTGCCTCAAGGTACCTTTTGAGTTTGCCTTTAATCTCCTTTTTGACACATCCATTGTTTAGTAGTATATTGGTTAGCCTCTATGTGTTTGTGCATTTTTCAGTTTTTTTTTTTCTGATAATTGATATCTAGTTTTATACTGTTGTGATAAGAAAGGCTACTTGATATAACTTCAGTTTTCTTAACTTTATTGAGGCTTGTTTTGTGGCCTAACATGTGGTCTGTCTTGGAAAATGTTCCATGTGGGTCTGAAAAGAATGTATATTCTACTGCTTTGGGATGTAATTCTCTTAAAATATCAATTTAATCTATCTGCTCTGGTGTGTCCTGTAAGGTCACTGTATCCTTGTTGATTTTCTGTCTGGAAGATCTGTCCATTGGTTTTAGTGGGGTGTTAAAGTCCCCTACTATGATAGTGTTACTGTTGGTGTCTTCCTTTATGTCAGCCAATATTTGCTTTATGTATTTAGGTGCTCTTATGTTGGGCGTATAAATGTTTACAAGAATGTTATCCTCTTGTTGGACTGATCCCTTCACAATTATGTAATGTTCTTGTCTCTTGTTACACTCTTTGTTTTAAAGTTTTTGTCTGATATAAGTATGGCTACCCCAGTTTTTATTTTTATTTCCATTTGCATGAAATATTTTTTTTCATCTCTTTGCTTTCAGTCTATGTGTATCTTTCCTTCTGAGATGAATCTCTTATAGACAATATATGCCTGAGTCTTGTTTTCTTATCCATTCGGTTACCCTATGTCTTTTGATTGGAACATTTAGTGCATTTACATTTAAAGTGATTTTTTTATAAGTCCATAGTCAATGTCATGGTATTATTTATGTTTGTTTGTTTTTTTATTAATTCTTTGTTTGTTTGTTTTCTCCTTTTATCTGCTTAAAGGAGTCCCTTTAGCATTTCTTGTAATGCCAGTTTGGTGTTAGTGTATTTATTTAGCTTCTTTATATGTGGGAAGTTTTTTTTATCTCTCCTTCGATTTTAAATGATAGTCTTCCTAGGTATAGCAGTCTCATTTATAGGCCCTTGTTTTTCATTACTTTGTGCATTTCCTGTCGTTCTCTTCTGGTCTGCAAAGTTTTTATTGAGAAATCCACTAATGGGAACTCTCTTGTAGGTAAGTTGTCTTTCTCTTGCTGCTTTTAGGATTCTTTCTTTGTCTTTAATCTCTATTATATTAATTATGATGTGTCTTGGTGTGGGCCTATTTGAGTTCATCCTGATTGGTACTCTCTGTGCTTCTTGGATTTATGTGTCTACTTCTTTTGCCAGATTAGGAAAGTTTTCAGTCATTATATTTTTAAAAAGGTTCTCATTCTTTGGCTCTTTCTCTTCTCCTATTGGTACCCTTATGATCTGAATGTTGTTGTGCTTGATTTTTGTTCCAGAAGTCTCTCAGGCTGTTCTCACTTTTTTTAAATTCTTTTTTTCTCTTTGCTCTTACATTGGGTATTTTCTGCTACCTTGTCTTTCAGATTGCTAGTGTGATTTCTTTGCTTCATCCAACCTGTTATTGATTCCTTCTAGTGTGTCCTCATTTCAATCATTGTATTCTTCATTTCTGATAGGTCATTTTTATGGTTTCAATGTCTTTCTTTATGGTTGTTATTTGTTTGTTGAAGTTTTCATTAAGTTCCTTAAGCATTTTTATAACCTGTCTTCTGAACTCTTCTTCCAGTAGGTTAATTGTTTCCATTTCATTTAACTTGTTTCTGGTGATTTCTTTTGTTCCTTTATTTGAGATATGTTTGTTTGTTTGTTTGTTTTTCATTGTGTTTGCCTCTGTGTGGGAGGTATAGCTTTTATGGCTATTAGTGTTTGCCTTATGTAGTATGTGTCTTATGTGGTCCAATGGTGTAATTTCTTTTACCTAGTGTGTGTATAAACTAGGATTTTTCTCTTGAGTGTGTTGTATGTGTTCTTCTGTTGTAGTTGAGTGGTATGTCCCACATAGCACACTGCTAACTGTTCAAGGGTAGTGGTAGAGTAACACTGAAAGTTTCCCAGACCACCACAGAGAGCCACTTATTCTGAAGTTCACAAGAAAGTCTTCTTCCCCTGTTATTAGGTGGAGCTGATCATTTATCCACCTAGAGTGCCTCAGTGTTGACAGGACAAGTCTCTAGGGGGCTTGCATTCACTTCTGGAAAAGAAAACATCAGAAAACAGGCACACATACCAACCAAACAAAATATGAAGAAAAAAAAATTTCTTGACAGCCTCAGAGTTTGCCACTCAGCACAAATTTAGCTGCCCTTGGGGTGAGGGCAGTGACAGAGCAGCACTGGAAGTTTTCCAGGCAATCTCAGATAGCCAGTCCAGCAAAAGACAAATAGAATCTTCCCCCGCTAGTAGGGCAGGACTGATTTCCATGCCTCCCAAATTTTCTCTATGTGGGCAAGACCACACTTCAGGGTGCCTGTGCAAACTTTAAAAGAAAAGAAGGAAAATAAGTATTTATAATAATAATAAAATCAAGAAAATCATAAAGAAATTAAATGTAAGAATTAAATAATAGAACAGAACTTAAAAATAAAAAACGTATAGAAAAAATTAAGAAAAATAAGAAAATTTTAAAAATAAAATTAAGCACATGAAATACAAATTAAGTAAATTATGAAGAGTTATAAAATGAAGAGAAAAAGAAAAAAATGAAAAAGAAAAAACAAAAATAAATTTAAAAAGGTGAAATTTAAAAAAAAAGATGACTTAAAAGAAAGAACAAAAACAAAATTTTGTTTGTTTGTTTGTTTTCTTTCTTCCTCTCTCTTGCTGTGTGTCCTGCAGTATGTTGCTTGCAGCACACTTTCACTTTGAGTTGCCCTCAAGGGGCAGTAGAGTAGCACAAAAAGCTCTCTGGTAAGTTGCAGATAGCTGCTCCTATGAAAGTCAACAAGAGTGTGTTTCCCCACTAGTTGGGTGGAGCCAACTCTTCAGCCAAAGGATATTGGATTGGGCAAATCTCCAGTGTGCCTGATCACACTGTGAAAGAGGAAGAAAAAGAGAAAAAAGGAAAAAAATAGAGAAAATGGTAGTATTAATAAAAAATAAAAAATATACAATGTATAAAAATAGAAATTAAGATAAAGTAATGACAAAAGAATACTACAAAAAAATGGAAAAGGTGAAAAAAGAAAATAATAAAACAATAATTAAATAATGTTTTTGTTTTTATTTGGGGAGCCCAGTACTATTTTCTACTCTTATCTCACTCTTGCCTGTGCAGCAGGAGCAGAAGAGGTAGTTGCAGAGTAGCACTGACTTCTCCTTTATGAGTCGGAACAGTCTTTTTTTGTTCACAATGAGAAAAATAAGAAAGAGCAAAATAACACAAATAAAATTTTAAAAAATAAAATTAAAACAAACAAACAAACAAACACTAAGACAAAGTTGTTTACTTTGTCGCCCTGGGTACTTCACTGTTTGTGCAGGACACAGCTCTAGGTAATCTGGGTGAAATTCCAAGGTGTTTGTATGGGTTTTTTAGCAGGAGAAGAAGGAAGTCTTTTTTTATGTTTAAAGAGTTTAGCAGCTTTTTTCTGCAGCAGCAGTTCGGCTTCAGTGCAGTTGGTAGGGTGGGGCTGGGTGCCTGGCAGCCTAGAGCAGCCTGGGGGATGTAGTTTAAGCTACTGTGGGCATGGTTTTTGGGGGGTGAATAGTGTGCATGCATGGATTTTGTTAGACCAGTGAGTTCTCAGAGTTTGTCTTTTTGTGGAGGGTTTAATAAATAAGAAAATGGCATCTTCGTGTGTGCTACACATGTGGCGCGCTCTGCACTCAAACAATGGGATTCTTCGTTCCTCGCTTTGAAAACCCACAGCTCAGTCCTTTCTGGAATGATTCTGCTACCTCCAATGATGCCATGCTCCTGCCGAACAACAAGTGAGTGTGACAAGCAGCCAAACAGTGAGCACACCCCACAGGAGAGCACCTCGACTTCTGGCTGACTTTCGTCCCACACACACATAGAGAGAGTTCTGGATGATTTTAATTGCCAGATGTAATGAGTCCTCCTCTCTCCTGACCTGGGATGCTGAGCTGAGGGGTAGCAGCCTGCACTCAGCCCCCCTCACTTTTCTAAGGGAGCCCCCATGCCTGAAGTTTCCCTCCCAGAGTTTCCTCACTATCTATGTTTGAGATCATGCTCTTTCTATATTGGTCTCAATTATGCTTCCTTCTTTATATCCTCAGCTTTTGGAGTTCTTTTCAGTTAGTTCTCCAGTGCTTGCCAAGGTTGGCTATTCCCCTTTCTATGCGCAATCCTGCTATGGTCTGGAAGGTTGCAGATGCTATGTCCACCTAATCCACCATCTTTCTTCAGTCGCTCTTTGTTCTTTTTTTTTTTAAAGATTGGCTTGGCTAATCAAAAATTTTTGCATTTTTATATTTGTTTTAGAATGAACTTAAAATTTATACAAAAAAATACATACAAAAGTTTTGAATGAGGATGCATTAGGCCTGTAAATCAATTTGGGGAAAGTTAACATCTTAATAATATTGAGTTGTATTAGTTAGCATTTTTCGGAGAAACAGCAAGAGGAGATATAGATACAGATAGAGAAAAAGGAAGGCCTGCACACAGGGGGCCACTAGTGTGAGTCCCAGAGTCAAAGGCTTGAGAACCCAGAGCTTCAGTGTCTGAAGACAGGAAAATATGACATCCCAGCTCAAACAAGAGAGAGCATTTGCTCTTCTTTTGCTTTTTTTTCTATTGAGTCTCTGAATAAACTGAATGATGCCAACCCACAGGGTGAGGACTGATCTCTTTAAAGGATGGCCCAGAATGACCCTCATTGACACACCCAGAATTAATGTTTTATTTTTAATTCCTATTCCCCACATTCCTTCCTTTTGGTAATCATCAGTTTGTTCTCTATATCTATGGGTCTGTTGCTATTTTGTTTTGTCTGTTCATTTGTTTTATTTTGTTTTTAGATTCTACGTATGAGTGAAATCATACTGTTTTTCTCTGACTTATTTCACTAAGCATAATACACTCCAGGTCCACCCTTGTTGTAGCAAATGGCAAGATATCATTCCTTTTTATTGCTGAATAATATTCTATTTATATATATATTATATATACATATATATGTATACCACATCTTCTTTACCCATTCATCTATTGATGGGCATCTAGGTTGCTTTCATATTGTAGAATTACTAGTAATACTGTAATGAATATAGGGATGAATATGTCCTTTTAAGTTAGTAGTTTTTTGTTTTTCTTTGCATAAATACCCATAAGTGGAATTGCTAGATCATATGGCAGGTCTAATTTTAATTTTTAAAAATCCCATCAACAGTTTATGAGAGTTCCCTTTTCTCACATCTTTTCCAACACTTGATATTTGTTGATTTATTAATGATAGCTGTTCTGATAGGTGAGAGGTGACATTTCATTATGGTTTTAATTTGCACTTTGCTGATGATTAGTGACATTGAGCATTTTTTCTTATGTCTGTTGGCCATCTGTATGCCCTCTCACAAAGTGTCTATTTAAGTCCTCTGCCTTGATTTTAATTGAATTGTTTGCTTTTTTGGTGTTAAGTTCTGTGAATTCTTTATATTTTTTAGATATTAACCCCTTATCAAATATATCACTGGCCACTATCTTCTCCCATTTATTAGACTATCTTTTCATTTTGTTGATTATATTCTTTTTTTGCAATATAAAACCTTTTTTAAGTTTGATGTAATCCCAATTGTTTGTGTGTGTGTTTGTTTCCTTTGTTGGCAGAGATATATCCAAAAAGTATATTGTTAAGAGCAATATCAAAGACTCTACTGTCTGTTTTCTTTAAGTTGTTTTATGATTTCAGGTCTTCAACTTAAATCTTTAATTCACTTTGAGTTTATTTTTGAATATGGCATAAGAAAGTAGAACAATTTTATTTTTTGCATGCATTGTATCCAAAATTAATGTTTTACCCACTACCACTGCATCCTTTAGCACAGCCAACTTGATAGATAAAATTAACCATCACATGAGAATTCTAGTGCCTATGGTCTCTGTCCTACATTTTGACTTGAATTCATCTCAGCAATATTTTATAGATTCAGTATTGATTTCTTATACATCTTTTATTTATTTTTATCTAATGTTTCTTTTATTTCATTTTTTAATTCTTTGTTAGTGTATAGAGAAATACAATTGATTTTTGTATATGGACCTTGTATCCTACAACTTTGCTAGATTCACTTATAAATTCTAAGAGTTGTAAGATCCCCTTTTTTACCCTCAATGCACATAATCATATAAAGATAGCTTTACATCTTCTTTTCTATGCTTTTGATTTCTTTTTCATATTATATTACATTAGGACCCCTAATAAAATACAGAAAATATGTGATGACAGTGGACACTGATGTTATGTTTCTTATTTTGGTAGCACTATTAAGTATAATAATAGCTACATAGTTTTGTGCCTATCCTTTATTAGATTGAAGAAATTTCTTCCTATTCATAATTGTTTCAAAGGTTTTTCCATAAATTGTGTGTGATTTTATCACTTTTTTCCCTGCATCTATTGATATAATAGTATGTGTGTTTTTTTTTTCTTTTTTTTTCCCCTATGGCCAATTATTTTTATTGATTTTGAAATTTTTATCTTGAATTCCTGATTTTTGACTGCTTAACCAACCTTACATTTCAGATACAAACCCCAGTACATTGTATATATTATTGTTTTATCTATTAATATTTCTGGATGATATTTGCTAACATTTTATTGAAGATTTTAAAATTAATACTCAAAAGGCGTTTTGGTTTCTAAATTTCTATTCTTGTAATGCCCTTGTCAGATTTTGGTTATGTTAGCCACATAAAGCCATTTGGAAAGTATTTCATTTTTCTTACCTGAGTTTTCTTTTTGTTATTATAGTTGGTTTTGTCATTATATTTGATAGAATATTAGGTTGGACTCTTTAGTGATACCATTTGGTCCCACAGAGTTTTTAATGAAAAATTTTAAATGACATTTATTTATATAAATGCATATAAATAGGATCATTCAACCATTCTATTTCTTGTGGGTGTTTCAAAAGTTGTTTTTTAAAAATCATTTTTTATTTACTTTCAATTGACAAATGTATTGGGAAAAAGTTGTTCAAAATATCTATTGTAGTTGCCTTGTACAATTGTACTTGCAAAATATCTATTGTACTGGCTAAAATGATCTGTATTTTAGCAATTGCTAATTTGTGCTTTTATTTTCTTAACATTGCTAAAAAATCAGCTATTACATTTTTTTTCAGAATACTATAGTACTTTGGGCTTAGTAAAAATCAATATGTCATTTATATTTGCTCATATCTGTTTCTCTTTCTTTTTTCTTTATTGAACATATTGAGCTTTTATTTTTGTTGATTCTTGAGTTAAAAGTTAAATCATGTATTTTGAATCTTTCTTTTCTACTATCAACATTTAAAGCTATAAATTTTATTCTAAGCACTGCTTTCATTACATATCACAAATTTTCATCACTAATTAGTGCTAAATATTTGCTGATTTCTATTGTAAAATATTTTTCTTTGACCTATGGAATATTTGAAAGGGGATTGCTTACTTCAAAAATATTAGGAAACTTTTAGTTATTTTACCATTGATTATCAGTTTATTTCCATTGTGATCAGATAAAAAATCTACAATTTCAGTCTTTGCAAATGTATTGAGATTTGCTTTATGATTCACTGAATATTCCATGAAAAATGAAAAAATATGATTATTGTGCACTTGTTTACTATGGTGTTCTGTAAATATTAATGAGGTCAAGTTTGTTGTGAAGATTATTTAGGTCTTCAGTATCTTTCTGGGTTTTTCTCTGCTTATTCTTTTAAACAATGAGTAAGGTGAGTTCAAATTTCTAATTATGATTGTTGTCAGTTTGTCTTTTAACTTCTGTCATTTTTTGCTTAATGAATTTTGAACAAGTATTATTAGTTACATGGGTATGATTATTTTCTTGTTGAATTGACCATTTTATTATACAGAAATTATTTGCTTTATCTATGTGAATTAATAATCTTATAGTCAGTCTATTTTCCCTTCTATAAATATAGTCACACCAGCTTCTTTTGATTAGTTTGTATGTCTTTGTTGTTATTCTTTTACCTTTAAACTGTCTCCTTATATTTAAGATATGTCTCCCATACACATGATATAGTTGAATATTGTATTTCTATCTAGTCTGATCATCTCTGGCCTTTAAATGCCACATTTAAATCATATATTTAATGTAGCTAGATATTTTAAGCCTACTTTCCCCTGTTTTCTATTTTCTGTCTAATTTTTTGTTTCTCCGTTCTTACCTTCTTTTACACTGGATTTTTTTGTATTTCATTTTTATCCCCTTTACTTATATACTTTGTACTTTTTAAATAATTACAGATTACCATATCCTTTTTATCTTGTTATAGCCCATCTTGAAATATTATACCACTACACAAACAACATAATAATCATTCAACAGTATAAGTTCTGCCTATACAGTGTATCATTGTTGCTATATATGAGGGCTGTCCAAAAGTATCCAGCCATGTAATATGAAAAATAGAGGCATTTATGGCTGGATTTTTTTCTGGACAGCCCTCATATATTTTGATTATATACTAGTATATATTTATAGGCCCTGTAATGACTCATTATATTTTATTTTAAATACTAATTAGTATTGTAAAGAAAAAAATTAATGGTTTTATATTTATCCATGTCTTTACATTTTCCAGAACTCTTTTCTAAAGAAAATATAAAGATCTTTTCTAAAGATCTAGATTGCCATCTGGGACTATTTCTCTTCAACTCAAGGCACTTCTTTTAACAGTTCTTATCTTTCATGTCTGTTGCTGACAAACTCTGCCAGCCTTATTTCATCTGAAAATATTTTGCTTCATCTTCATTTGGAAAAAATAATTCCCCAGTTATATAATTCTATGTTGATGTTTTTCCTTTTAATACTTGGAAGGTATCATTCTATTGTTTTCTACCTTCAATGTTTTCTGATGTAACAGTCATTATTGTTTCTCTTATAAGTGTTACGTTAGCTGTTTTTATGATATTTTTCTATTTATCACTGGTTTTCAGAAATTTGAGTGATATTATGCTTAAGTATGGGTTCCTTTTGTATTTATCTTACTAAGGGATTATGAACTTCTTGAATCTGTGGGTTAAAACATTCCTAAGTTTTAAAAACAATTTTTACTGTTATCTCTGATTTTTTTCTGCCCAATTCACTCTCTTTTCTCTTATTTGGTTTCAATTACATTTACATTAGAGCAGATTATATTGTTCATGTCTCAGATGCTGTGTTCTCAATATTATTATTGTCATTTTTACTGTGCTTTGATTTTTATAATTTCTATGATCTGCCTTTAAGTTCACAATGATTTCTTTCCTGTAGTTTAATCTTTTTATTTTTCATTCTTTTCTATTTCTTTTTTGTTGTTGTTATTGTTAAATTTATTGAGGTGATATTGGTTAGTAAAAAAAATATTGCATAGGTTCCAGGTGTATAATTCTACAATATATTATCTATATGTTGTGTTATGTGTTCATCACCCAGAGTCAGTTCTCTTTCCATCACCATATATTTGAGACCCTGTCCCTTCTCTCCCATTCCCCTCCTCCCATACCCTCAGAAAACCACTAACTGCTAAACTATTGATTGTGTCCATGGGTTTTTGTTTCTTTGTTGCTTTCAACTTTGTGTTCTACATATGAGTGGAATCATGGTTCTGGTTTCTTCTGTCTGGCTTATTTCACTTTGCATGATAGGGTTCGTTTTAAAGGAAGATAAGTTCATGAACCTGTGTGTGCATAAGGTTTTAAATACTCTTATTTCAATTTGCATGGGGAAATTCAAAATCATGATACCATTCAGCAGGAGATAAGAATAGATTTGAAAGTGGATTGGACACAAGAAAAGAAATGATTGTGATTTTTTATGCACACACAGGTTCATGAACTTATCTTCCTTTACATTTTAATATTTATCTTTATAACATTCCTAATATACTGTATGGTGTACAGTGAAATCTCTCAATTTAATGTATATTTGTTTATAATAACATCCCTCTTTGATATCCAATAGTTTCTTTTCTTTAAAACTCAGTAACTGAACTTGCACAAGAACACCAAAAATATAGTGACTTACTTCATAGCATCATTTCTACTGTTATCTAACCAAGAGTGTGCATGGAAGCTGGGGAATGTTAGAATTCAGTAATAAAGAAGAACAATTACATAGTGGATTTTGATTCACTAGGAAGTATATTAAGGTAGCACTTAATAACTTATGTTTTTCAGCAGTGGTTCTTGAATTCATGCTAAGTTGTACTGCTTGGTTCAGTATACAAAAGCTAAATAGCTGAAACCACCAACATACACTGAAAAGCTTCATTCTGGATCATGAGCTGAAATATGAGATAAAGATAACTTATTTGTTATAAGTAAGAATAAATTCTAAAGTGTTTGTGAAATGTTGGAGTGAAGAAAAAATTTAAGTAGAAGAAAGAAATTAAGTAGGTATTAAGTTAGTGTTAAAAGTAGGAGGCAAAACAAAATTGAATTTAGAGATGGTTAAAACTAAGTGATAAAAAATTGATGTGTCAACTTTGAAGCCTAACTGACATACACTGGTAACCAACATCACACATGCACACACACACACGCACACATTTTAAAATCATTATCATAACTGCCTGTTTATCAAGAGCTGTTTCATTGGATGCTTAAAGAAAACTATCTCATATCCAAAGCATCCTATAATGATTTACACCATTATTTTGAAAGACAGAGAGGTTGTGACTTCTGGTTACATACCTATCACACTGACTGGATGGTGAACTCATAATGCAACATATAGACGATGCACTGTAGAATTGTACACCTGGAAACTATGTAATTTTTGCTAACCAATGTCACCCCAATAAATTTAACAAAAAAGTAGGCAATATACACAGCAAAATACAGTAATACTATGCAGTGCAAAAGGAAAAAGGGAGAAAAAAAAGTAGATAAACCCAGTATGGATCAAACTGATTGCACTCTTCCAAGCAGAAAAGACCTCTCTATAAGAGATTGCAGATACAACAGATTAACTACAGTTCTAATGATCTACAGATGTTGTGAATGAAACCTACAGATCCATATTTTTAAAAGTATATGTACTGGTATGTTGTCATTTAAGTAATTGACACCAAGATATAGGACACCATCCATTTCTGCTTTGCATTTTCCAAATTATCATAGTAGAGGTGGTCACAGGATATAAAGTGTATGTGAAAAAAAATAATAAAGTGTATGTGAACAAAATGAGGATAGGAAAATAATGTGCAACCACATGCCTATTGTATTTATTAATTGCCTGGCATAAGTCATGGCATTATAATATAAGAAACAACTACATACTTAAATTCTCTGCCCTGCCAAATAAGATGACATTTATGCTTCTTCACTGGTTTCTGTAAAAGAAGCATAAACAAGAAATATGGTCCACTCTGTTAAAAAGTTTTTCTGCAAAGAGAAAGGGTAATAGACAAAGGAAAGAAGTAGAATTTTAAAAAGTGCAATAGAGGAGATATATAGCTTAGACATCATATAATGAAATTTATATTTGTGTTATAATTTTCAAGTGGCTTTTTAAATGAGGGAGATGGTAGCATTAGTGAAATGTTATTGTTGGTATAATGTCATATACATGTATGTTTTAGAGCATATAAAGGTTTAGTAGATATAGTATCATTTAAAACTTTAACAACTCTATGACATGTTTGTTACTGCCATTTCACAGATTAGAAAATTAGAGGTTTATACACTGAAAGTATTGAACCCAGACCTTCCTATTTCACACCTATATTCCTTTCATTATCATTTGTATTTTTATGTGAGTCTGTATAAAATTTCAAAGCAAACTACAATCACATTTTTATTCCATGAGGCTACATTTCATTACACTCAGACCTATTAGAATTGATTTTACAGTAAGAATCTTTATGGAAATTTTCTTTAAATATATAGCTAATTCATTGTATGTAATTGAACATTTTCAAACATGTTTTAGAGTTCTAAATTATTGTCATAATCCATAATTGCTGTAAAAATTATTTAATATTACAAGGACTAAGTTCCACTAAATATATTTTTCTCTAGACATGGGAAAATATTAGGCAGTCTTCCTAACTAGCTTTCTGTTTTTACATATACCAAAGGAGAGTGATGAAGAATTACATAAAAATTGAGCCTAAATTATTATAATTTTCTGAAAAAATGAATATTGACAAGTTTTATTTTATAACATTAAAAAAGTGTTAAAATGAAAACACTCTTTGATCACATGTACTCATATGCATTGCATTATGCCCCCCACATCCAGAAAAACCAATCAAGAAGAAATAAATAGTAAATAGCCTTCTAGTTAGAAGGATAAAACTCACAAGGAAGGCATCTTTCTAGAGATTGTTGCATTTCTCAAGTTGTCATGTGTTATATATTCTGATGGCCTTTAAGAATGTAGTGTTATACCCTATACCTTGTTGCTATAAAGTATATTTTATTATTCATATTCAGGTATATAGATATTTGAATAGCCTAGTGAATTTATGACACTTATCTTTAGATTCATATGTCTTTAACCATATTAGAATTAATCATATTTTTCAACTAAAACAGGAAATAAATGGGAATTTCACATGTTTTGGAGGTTTTCAATAGGTTTTAATTAAATAAAAATGTTTATAATTAAAAAACAGGTTCTTAATATATGCCAAAAGATAAGAATAGCCCAGATGTTATATTTATTTGTGTAATCCCGAAAAATTAACTTTTCAGCTTTCACTTGCTTTATCTATAAAATGAGAGAAATACACTAGTAAGCTCTACAAATACTGTTTTCATCGCTAGATTTTAACTATTTGACTTATTAATATATTTTAACTTATTTAACATAATACAAACGTATGATATGTAAAACAGCAATTAACATATAAGTTTTAAACTAGAGTAATGTTTAGGGTTTCTTACTTAGGACACAGAGAGTTTATCTCCTCAAGAAAACTCTAACAAAATCCCTGATGTTGCTTTTTAGAATTCCTGGACATGGCCAAAATTTTGCCACACTTTCTACCCACCCAATTGTTCTAAAATCTGTTACGAAAAATACTAAATAACTATGAGCTAATTCTATTATGCACTATTGTGTAACCCAAAAATGTATTTACTTTTAATCCCATGACAAAATTATAATAATCATAATAAGGTAACCACATTTTTCTGAAAACTATTTTATATTTAATTTAATTTAATTTTTTTTTTTACATTTACTATTCTTAAAAGTCATTCCTTGGATTGAACTCATCCTAGATTCTTTTGCAAACTCATAACTTTATATTCCTTCATATACTCATTATTATATTAGAGTTATTTTTTGTAATTTATACTCTCAAAAAACTAAAATTCTAATAATCCTACCTATTTCTAATACACAGTGTCTGACATTCATGTAAAGACTTAGGACAAACAGAAGCAAGTGGTAGTTATGAGAGGTGAGGTAGTTAGGCATAGAAAATGCTGCATCTGTGATGATTCCTAGATCTGCATGGAGATGGCCTTCCCATTTCAAAAAGAGGAGAGGCATGACAATGTGGTGATGGAAAGAGAACTCACACTGGATGGTGAACATATAATGCAACAAATAGACTATGCACTGTAGAATTGTACACCTGGAAACTATATAATTCCTGTTAACCAATGTCACCCAATAAGTCTAACACAAAAAATATTTTTTTAATTTAAAAAAAGGGCAATACAGAATCCAAGGAAGCAATACACATAGAAACTGGAGAAGAGCTTTTGATTATAATGCAAGTGGAAAGGGGACCAGGAGAACACATTTGATTTGCCAGTAAAGAGACTTAAATTGAAGACTAGTAGAAAGTTCTGAAAATTATCTCCTCATGAATGCAGAAGATCCAAAAGCTAGAATTCTAGGTCTCAGTATATGGATACATAATTGCAAGTTTAAAATTATCAGGAGCTACAG
Organism: Lyroderma lyra; assembly: GCA_004026885.1. Classification (NCBI taxonomy): domain Eukaryota; kingdom Metazoa; phylum Chordata; class Mammalia; order Chiroptera; family Megadermatidae; genus Lyroderma; species Lyroderma lyra. The sequence goes on along the minus strand of PVJL010007747.1, from coordinate 34,861 downwards.
TCTATTTAAGGGAAATACATAAATCTATAGAGGGATCACAGGCTTCAACTGAAGCAAACTAATACTATAATGGAGCATTATAATGTTGAAGTCCAGAACAGTTTTAAATCTCAACATGTAAAGACAACAAATAAAAAAGGACAATGACATGGAATTGAAATGGTTCTAAAATACTAACCAGAAGGCGTATTTATTGCATTTCACTGATGAGGAAATTTAGGCTTAGGCTGTTTAAAGGACTTGCATAAAATAAGTAATTTAGAGACAGAGATTCAATTATATAACAGATCTCCTAAATCTTATCATAATTCACCTGAAAATAAAACATTCTTTAACACCTCAGTTCTAGTTGGAACTCAGTTCCAGTGCCCATCCATCCAAAACTAAATGACTGAAAGTTGATGTTAGTCTATCCCTTTATATTTTATTTTTTTCTTGCTTTTTGGTATGTGGGTAGCTCCCTGGCTGGGAATGGAACCCAGGCCGCAGCGCTGACAGCGCCAACGCTGAAGCCTTAAGCTGCTACACCATCAGGGAACTCCCCATCCCTTTATATTTAAAGTTTTCAACAGAGAAGTTATCTTATAATATCAGTTGTACATTAATCATTACACAGACTGCATATAACTTATCTAACATTTTGCTTCAGTTTAAAATCATTCATCTAGTTGTATCCTTCGTGAAAAAGAAGTAGGCTCTTAATTCTTTCTTTACAATAAAATGCTACTTCACTTTTTTAAAAACAGGAGAAGAATTTATTTTATATATAAAGTCTACACATGTCTAATATTATTTAAAGTATACCTATATCTAAGTCAGTTTAAAGACAAATGACTTTATGAGGTAAAATACTGAAACAAACTTTTAAACAGAATGTACAAAATCTGACTCCACTAGTTATGTCAAGTTTGTAGGGTTGTTTGGATATTAGCACAAGCAATGAATTACTTGAAAATTCCTGATGATTTTGGGTTATCAATCCATTTCATAAAAACTTTTTCTAAAATCAAGGATAAATGATGTGCTTAGTTCCTTCCTCCCACCCTTTTTCTTTTCTCTTTCTTCAACATTTTCTTTAAATCAGGTTAATAATCTTACTAAACACAATCAGAAAATAAAATTTTATCTTAATTCAGACCAGAGAATACAGAAATATTTAGTGTAATACAATAAATATTGCTAAACTCAATCTTCAGATTATCTAAGAATAGGGCATTTTAAATTATTTTTATACTCCATAACATCCTACTATGATTATAAACAAAGGCATTTTAAGTAAATATGTTGAATGTTTGTGGTTTTCTTTCCTTTTTTTTTAATTCATTTTTATTGTTAGACTTATTGGGGTGACATTTGTTAGCAAGGATTATATAGGTTTCAGGCATACAATTCTACAGTGCATTGTCAACTTGTTGTATAATAAGTTCACCACCTAATGTGACTTCTCTTTCCATTACCTTATATTAAGCTTCCCCTCCCTCCTCTCCCACCCCCTCCACTTACTCCCCTCCCTAACCCACCCATCCCCAAATAAACATTAAACTACTGATTGTGTCCATGGATTATTTGTTTGTTTGTTCATTTCTTTTCTCTTTGTTGCTTTCAGTTTTATATTCCGCATATGAGCGAAGTCATACAGTTCTTTGTTTTTTCTGTCTGGCTTATTTTACTAAGCATGATGATCTCCAGGTCCATCCATTTTGTTGCAAATGGCAATATTTCATCTTTTCTTATAGCTGAGTAATATTGTGTATATGTATCACAGCTTCTCTATCCAGTCATCTGTCGCAGGGCACTTTGGTTGTTTCCATGTTTTGGCCACCGTGAACAGTGCTGCAATGAACATTGGGGCACATAAGTCTTTGCGGACAAAGGTTTTCAAGTCTTTTGGGTAGATCCCCAGAAGGGAGATTGCTGAGTCAAATGGTAACTCCATTCCCAATTTTCTGAGAAACCTCCACACTATCTTCCACAGTGGTTGTGCCAATTTGCATTCCCACCAGCAGTGTACCAGAGTTTCTTTTACCCTACATCCTCTCCAGCACTTGTTATTCCTTGTCATGTTGATAATAGCCATTCTGACAGGTGTGAGGTGATATCTCATTGTGGTTTTGATTTGCATTTCCCTGATAGCTAATGAGGATGAGCATTTTTTAATACGTCTGCTGGCCATTTGTATTTCTTCATGAGAGAAATGTCTGTTTAGATCTTCTGCCCACTTGTTAATTGGGTTGTTTGTTTTTTGTTGTTAAGTCTTATTAGTTCTTTATATATTTTAGATATTAAAACCTTATCTGATGCGCTATTTGCTAATATTTTCTCCCATTCAGTTGGCTGTCTCTTTGCCTTGTTGATGATTTCTTTTTTTTGCTGTGCAGAAGCTTTTCAGTTTGATATAATCCCATTCATTTATTTTTGCTTTTACTTCCCTTGCTTTTGAGGTCAGGTTCATGAAGTCTTCCTCGAGTCCTAGCTCTATACGTTTAGTACCAATGTTTTCTTCTATACAGTTTATTGTTGCAGGTATGATATGAAGGTATTTCATCCATTTTGAGTTAATTTTGTATGTCGAGAGAGTTCACAGCTCAGGTTCATTCTTTTGCATAGGTTTTTCCAGTTTTCCCAGCACCACGTACAAAAAAACATTGTATGTTTTTTGCTCTTTTATTGAAAATTATTTGTCCATAAATTTGTGGGTTTATTTCTGGGTTTTCGGTTCTATTCTATTGGTCTATATTTCTGTTCTTCTGCTGGTTCCAAGCTGTTTTGACTATTAATGCTTTGTAGTAGAAATTGAAGTCAGAGAATGTAATGCCACCAGTCTTACTCTTTTATGTAGTATTGCTTTGACAATTCAAGGTCTTTTAATGGTTCCATATAAATCTAGTAATCCTTTTATCTATTTCACGAAAGTATGATTGTGGGATTTTGATGGGTATTGCATTAAATCTGTAGATTGCTTTGGGCAGAATGGCCATTTTAACAATGTTAAGTCTTCCTATCCATGAACAGGGGATATTTTTCCACCTCTTAAAGTCTGTTTCAATTTCTTTCAAAAGTGTCTTATAGTTTTCTGTGTGTAAGTCTTTCAAGTTCTTTGTTAAGTTAATTCCCAGGTATTTCATTCTTTTTGTTGTGATAGCAAAGGGAATTGACTCCCTCATTTCTTTTTCTATGAATTCATTGTTTGTAAATAGGAATGCTGTTGATTTTTTCATATTGATTTTGTATCCTGTGAATTTACTATATTTGTTAATTGTTTCTAAATGTTTCCTGGTGGAATCTTTGGAAATTTTTATACAAAGGATCATGTCATCTGCAAATAGTGACAATTTGACCTCTTCTTTCCCAATTTGGATAACTTTTATTCCTTTTTCTTGCCTGATGGCTCTGGCTAGAACTTCCAGTACTATATTAAATAGCAGTGGTGACAGGGTCATCCCTGTCTTGTTCCTGATTTTAGGGAAATAGGCTTCAGCTTTTCCCCATTCAGTATGATGTTAGCTGAGAGCTTGTCATAATGGCCTATATTATGTTGAGATACTTTTTCTATTCCTATTTTATTTAACGTTTTGATCATAAATGGATGTTGTATCTTGTTGAAAGCTTTTTCTGCATCAATTGAAATGACCATATGGTCTTTATCTCTGATTTTGTTTATGTGGTATATCACATTGATTGATTTTCGTATGTTGAACCATCCTTGTGCTCCTGGGATAAATCCCACTTGATCTTGATGTATGATCGTTTTGATGCATTGTTGTATTCTGTTTGCTAATATTTTGTTTAGGATTTTTGCATCTGTGTTCATCAGAGATATTGGTCTACAGTTTTCTTTCTTGGTGTTTTCTTTGCTAGGCTTTGGTATTAAGGTAATGTTGGCCTCATAGAATGAGTTAGGAAGTCTTGCTTCATCTTCAATTTTTTGGAAGAGTCTGAGGAGGATAGGCGTTAATTCTTCATTGAATGCTTGATAGAACTCATTGGTGAAACCATCTGGTCCAGGACTTTTGCCTTTAGGGAGATTATGGATAGTCATTTTAATCTCTTCACTATCGATTGGTATGTTTAAATTATCCAGTTCTTCTTGGTTCCATCTAGGAAAGCTATAAGTTTCTAGAAACTTATCCATTTCTTCTAGGTTGTTAAATTTCATGGCATAATGTCCTTCATAATATTTTCTTATAATCCTTTGTATTTCTGTGGTATCAGTGGTAATTTCTCCCCTTTCATTTCTAATTTTGGATATTTGTGTCCTTTCCTTTCATCTTTTGATTAGTCCAGCCAGGGGTTTGTCAATTTTGTTGACTTTCTCAAAGAACCAGCTCTACGTAATATTAATTTTTTCTATTGTCCTTCTGTTCCCTAATTGGTTTAGCTCTGCTTTAACTTTTCTTATTTCTTTCCTTCTGCTTACTTTGGGTTTTGTCTGCTCTTCTTTTTCTAGTTCTTTAAGATGGGATGTTAAGATGTTTACTTGTGATTTTTCTTGTTTCTTAAGATAGGCCTGTGGTGATATAAATTTCTTTCTTATTACTGTGTCCCAATAATTCTGATACATAATATTTTCATTGTCATTAGTTTCTATATATATTTTTAATCTCATCTTTTATTTGTTCTTTTATCCAGTCCTTTTTTAATAAACTGTTGTTTAATCTTCATGTATATGTGGTTTTTTCTGCTTTCCTTTTACAGTCAATCTCCAATTTCAAAGCTTTGTGGTCTGAGAATACACTTAGTATGATTTCAATCTTCTTGAATTTGCTGAAGCTACTTTTGTGTCCCAGCACAAAATGTACGATGTTCACTAGAAAAGAAGGTGTAGTCTCTTTTTGCTGCATGAAGTGTCCTGTAAATGTCAATTATATCCAATTGCTGTAATGTGTCATTTAGAGCTGTTATTTCCTTATTTATTTTCTGTTTGGATGATCTGTCCATGGCTGTTAGAGGGGTGTTTAAGTGTCCCACTATGATTGTGTATTCATCAGTTTCTCCTTTCAAATCTTTTAGTAGTTTCTTTGTATATTTTGGTACATCCTGGTTGGGAGCATATATATTAGTGTCAAGTCTTTTTGTTGTTGTACTGTGCCTTTTATCATTATGTAATGTTCATCCTTCTCTTTTACTACCTTTTTCAACCTGAAGTTTATTTCATTAAACTGCTATTCTCTGGTTACCATTTGCTTGAAGTATTGTTTCCCATCCTTTCACTCTGAGTCTGTGTTTGTCCTTATGGCTGAGGTGTGTCTCTTAGAGACAGAATATGGATGGGTTCTGTTTTTTGATCCAGTCTGCTACTCTGTGGCTTTTTATTGGTGAGTTCAGTTCATTAACATTTAAAGTGATGATTGATATGTGAGGATTTCCTGTGGCCATTACTTATTTCTTTCTTTGTTTTTGTTTTATTTTTGTTTCTTTCTTGTTGCCCCAACTTTGTTCCATTTTTCCTGATGTTTTGTTCCAGGTTGAAGAGCCTCCTTCAGTATTTCTTGGAGTGCTGGCCTTGTGCTTGCAAATTCCCTCAGCTTCTGTGTGTCTGAGAAGGTCTTTATTCCACCTTCATATCTGAAAGATAATTTTGCTGGATAGTTTATTCTTGGCTGGAAGTTCCTCTCTTAAATTTTTGAATATTGGATTCCACTCCCTCCTGGCTGGCAGAGTTTCTGCTGAGAAATCTGATGCCAGCCTGATTTAGGGTTTTCCTCTAAAAGTTATAGTTCTTTTTTCCCTGGCTGCCTTGAGAATTGTCTCTTTGTCTTTAGCTTGGGACATCTTTAGTACCATGTGTCTTGGAGAAGATCTTTTATGGTTCAGGTATCTAGGGGACCTGTTTTTTTCATGAACTTGGGGTTCCAGATCTTTCCATAGGTTTGGAAAGTTCTCATCTACTATTTGTTCGAGTATGCTCTCTGTAGAATGCTCTACTCCTTCTTCTATTCCTATTATCCTGATGTTGTTTTGTCTCATGGATTCAGATAATTCTTGCAGAGTTCTTTCAATTCTTTTGGTTCTGTATTCTCTCTCTTCCTCTTTCTGAGCTATTTCCATGTTCTGGTCTTTGATATCACTAATTCTTTCCTTTTTCTGGTGGGCCCTGTTTCCTATGGCAGTTATTTCATTTCTCACTTCTTTTAATGTATTATTTATCTGTCATATTTCCATCTCAATCTTTCTTATGTTTTGAATTTTTTTGTTAAATTGTTTTTTTGTTCATGGAGTTCCTTTTTTATGTCATACATCTCCTTTCTTATGTTGTTTATCTCAGCCATGGTGCTCTGCCAGTATGTTTTCATTTCTCTCGGAGCCTTTAGAATGACTATAAATTCTCTGTCACTTAGTTCAGAAACTTCTAGGTCTAATAAGCTGTCTTGATAAATTCCCTGATCTTTCTGAGGAGTTTTAGTTTTTAAGGAATTCATCCTGGCTGCTATGTTCTTCCTCTTTGACATGAGGGCATTATGTTCAGCAGTAGTGCCCAGAAGCCCAGATTGGTACTTTTGAAGTGTCTTTCTGTAGGGCAGACACGATGTGGCACTGGGGGGAGGGGGCAAGTTTTGGGAGAGGGAGGGGTTATTTCTTATGTCTGGTCTCCTGCTATGTTTTGGGGTGGTGCGCATCTAATCATTGTCCCTCCATTTCCTGTAGTTAGTTGGTTGGGGAGGCTGTAGGAAAGGGAAGAGACCAACAAAAGGTGCTCCAGGGCAGTTCCACCTTCTGCCCTATGCTGGGGAAGCTGGGTGATGTGGGCTGAGGCTACTCCTGCTGGCTGGGGCACATGCTATCAAATCCGGCTTTCTTCCCTGGCCTGCTTTTTCAGACAAACATTGGGGCAGAGTCTGCAGGCTCAGACTGCTTTTAGGACCCAGGGGTGCGTGAACAGGGATGCACACAAGTCCGAGGCTGTGGGTCTGACCCTGTCGTAGGAAGGCAGCTGGCTCACCTCCACAGTGGGTGGTAACGGAAGTTGCAGCCCCACGCAGGAGCCTCGCGTGCCCATGCGGCAGCTGATCCATTTCCACAGCGGGCCTGGAAGGGAGCCGCAGCCCCATACAGGGGCTGTGCATTGTCCGTGGGGCAGCCTGCTCACCCCCACAGCGGGCTGGGACCTGGAACTGCAGCCTGCGAAGGAGCTGTGCACACCTGCGCTGTGGGTTCCAAGGGACCCTAGAGCCAAGGCGTCATCTCTGCAATTCAGAGTCCTCGCTCAGCCCTACTACCACTCAAAAGTTCCAGAGGCTGGCTCCTGAGATCTGTCCCCACCTCGCCGCTCCAAATTCAAGCTCCCCAGTGCAGCTCCCCAATGACTCTCACTGTTGTGCCACTTTGCTAGGGCTTTCCCTCTTGTCAACTCTTGGCCTCTCCCCTCCCAGGCACTGTACTGCTTCCTGATGGTCAGTCATGATCGGGTCCTGTTGTGATCTGTCTTTGCTCCCTCCCATCTCTTCTGCTCGCCCCATCTCTTCAACCTTCAGGTGTTTACTTGTGATGTGTGGATTTCTCAGCTGCTGTTTTTGTCACTCAGGGTCCTCTTTCTTGGCTCCTGGGTGTCCATTCAATTGTGTTTTCTGGGAGAGGCTTTAGGGATCTCCTCTCCATTCACCATCTTGCCCTCCTCCCTTTCTTTTCTTTCTCTGTTCTAAAACATTAATTTATTTTTTCAAAATAGAAAGCAAATCATGAAGAAATATAATGTGGCATCTGCAAGACACTAAATTACTAATTTGCTGGCCAATTTATTCTGAATTATCTGGAGTGAAGTAGAGGTTAGAATATTTTCCTTAAAGGAGATAATGAGAAAAATGATAGCTGGAAAGAAATATTTTATCACACTCCCCTTACTTTTTCAAAAACACACAGAGAGAAAAGGTCTACTCAGCCAAAACTTCTTTTGTTTTCAACTGCTTAGACCTGCCAAGTAAAAATATTTGTTGGAGGTTTGGAAGAAGAACCAGCACAGTGTTTGATTCTACAGACATACTCACATAGCTGAGAATTTGGAAAGAGGGGGAGAAATACTCTTTTGAACCAAAGGGCTGCTTCTCTTTTTCTGGACTTGAAAAACTAACATATTTCTAACCTTGAAAGGGAAGTTTATTTACCACATTCTGTGTTCTCAGGGGTAAAAAAGTATGAATTTAATTATATCCTTGTCAAGAGGTAATTCTATCTCAAAAATTGACTTTCAGTGCTTTGGAATTATTGCACATTAAAAAATATTGTCACACACACACAAAATGGGTGGACTGTCACAAATATTATGAATCTATTGACCTTACATCACTTCATCTGCACAACTATTGATTTTTTCTGTGCTTATTTTGACATTTCATATGATTTCATCTAAGATTCATCTCTGTGGAAATGTCAGGTTTAAAGGTGTGGTTTTGTTATTTGGGAAGAGAAATCTTAGAAATACTTACTACTTATCTACTAGAGGCAGTAGTCTGTATTCATTAATGTTGAAATGATTCACCATCTAACTATCACACTTATTTTGCCAGAGGTTTCCAGATTGCTTTTTTTCCCTCCTGAGAAGTGAATTGGGTTGTCACTTTGGGTTTTAAATGTCAATAATTTCTTAACTGGAATTTAAAACACTAAACCCATGAATACCTTTAATCTGAAGACTTTCTGGGTAGGAGCAACACAATTCTTAACTTAATACAGTTTCTGTTAGGAAGATGATGGGATGTTTATAGATTCTTGAATACTAATTACTCAGAATGTAAGAAATCAATATTTTAATGCAATTTTATTATATTTTTTAAACTAGATTCATGTTGTCTTCTCCCAATACCATGGGATATAAATGAAGTTTTAAAGAACTTAAATGGGGTCTGTGACCAAAATATTTGATAATATGTATATCTCTTTTGATTAGCTACCTTTTTAAAAAAATGACAGTGTGTTAAAAAAATAAACCAAGAACTTCAATTAACAGTGAATAATTTACATGTAAATAGATTGATTTTTATTAGTATAAAAATAGCAAGAAAAGTCAACAAATTGTTTGCATTACTATAGAATATTTTCACACCAGTCACCATTATGTGAAAAAAATTTTCAAGCAGATCCAGCTACATAATTTACAAGACTGAATGTGAAATGAAAATGTAGAGCCTGTTGTTGAAAATCTATAAAGAATTTCAACAACAATAAACATTAAATTAAATGCAAAATCCTTCTAAGTGTCGGACCCTGTGTTACTACACAGGTTGCCTGTCCTGTTTCCACATCCTATCTGTGAAAATTTAACTTCCTGACTCCATTTGCTAATAAAGAACTCAACCTCTTTACATTGCAGTTTTTCATTCTCAAGAAAGCAACCTCACACTGGGGTAACCCATACACAGATTCACTGAAATACTATTAGCTAAGTAAAAATTTTGAAAACCTAAAATATCCAAAATCTCATTTTGTTTCATTGTTCATAAGCTCTCTGAATTAAAGAAATGTTTTAAATGTTTCATGATTATCAAAAATAAAAATAAAATCAAAGAAAAGCAAAAGTAAATTGCACTTAATCATTATTATGCTAACATTTCCTGTTTATGGGAGACAAATTGAGGATCTCCAAATATCTGTGAGCAGATTTGCAGAGAAATGTACTATTAATGAAAAGAGCAGTACACACAAAGTGACTTTTAGAAGTTACCCACTATGTGTCATCAAAGGAACACTGCAAATAAGAAACTTTTATCTGGGTTTCATGTTCTCAACAACTTTGTGTCAAAGCAGTAGCAATAATTGATTTTAAAGGAAGGAAAGAATTGCAATGTGACTATATTTTATTTATTAGTGAAACATTTTTAATGACCAGGTAGAATGTTACTAAATGAGATGTTATGCTATAAAATACTTTGGGAAATTTATTCCATATGTTTCTCGAATTCTTAGTGTTTGCAATGATTCAAAACCAAGTCACAGTACTATAAGTACAAATGCATTTTTAGTGGCATGTGTGCTTTTCCTTCTTTTTAATTGAATTGAGAAACTAAATTCTAAAAAATCTTTAATGTTTTAATGATGGCATTGATTAAATAAAGAACAAATCTTCTAATGAGATCTGGCCTACATAATTACATTGGTCAGTGTATTATTTAACTAATCAGATTTTTCTTTCAATCCCAGCATTTACAACTTTCTTTTACATATTCAAAGCAGTTGGTGGTGTGCTAATATGTGTATTAATGTTAATTAAATATATTCAGGTGGATGACAAAGACAACTAGGACCCTCAGGGTATTATCTTCCTTTGTAATTTAAAAATAAAAAGCTTTCAAGAACAGCGTATATAAATTTTAACAAAATATTCCACTCCACAGGACACTGTAGATTTTCCAAGCATTTGATTGTGCAACTGAAAATGTCTCTGACAACATATAGTTCTCACTAAAAGAGTTTAAAAAATAAAATGATTTTATAAAAAAGTGTACATAAATTATTAAACGTAATTTTGACTAAATTTATAACGAAAACATTTTAATAAGCTTGTTAATTTTTTTGAGAAAAGTTGTATTTTGACAAAAGAAGTACAAAGTAGGAAAAAGATTCAAGCACATCGAAAATGAAAAAAATTGGTTAACTATACAAGGGCTGTCTGGAAAGTATCCAGCCATGGAATATGAAAAATAGAGGCATTTATGGCTAGATTTTTTTTCCAGACAGTCCTCATATATATAAAAACACTTCTTAATGGACTGTTAAGTTTAAAATAAAATATATGTACTTAAGAATGTGGAAGAATATTGTGAGGAAAAACTCATTAGATTAGTTAGTGTGTCAAATGGTCATGTTTATAGGAATCAGTACACAGATATGTTCCCAAATAATAGAACTTAAAAAACATACTATGTCTATGAAAGTTGTGGCATATTTACAATTTTATGTATTCTATGGAAATGAAAGCTCTAAAAATCTATCTTTCAAAGCAAGTACTTAATCCTATAAGCAAATCAACACATAAAAACATTTTTACAATTCTGATAATTGCAAAATTTAAATGGTAGTAGTCTTTGACACTATAAATCAGCCATCCTTTTTAAAAAAATGTATTTTCAGCATATCACAATAAATAATATAAATTTTTTATTTTATCCTGAATTAATGGTTCTAGCTAGCTCAGTAGTGACTTTCAAATGCAAAATAAGAATTAATCAGAGAAATAACCTGCCCAAAATATGAAAATTAACCCATCTGCAGAGATTTGGGTGCCCATAACATATTTCTGAGGAAATGTGAATTAAGGATACTCCCTTAGAAACCACTTAGACCTTAAGAAACACAAACTTTTGTAACATGTAGTGGAACTGTGTGCTCTTCATTGAAGTTTAAGTTGTTAAGTCTTTAGTCAAGGAAGCAGTATTGGTAGAAACTGGAGGTAAACAATCAGGAAACAGCAAAAACCTCTTCCACAGTAAACTACAAAATAATTTTAAACAAACAGCTGAAGTGCCGTAATTGTGGGAGATGGCACTGGAAATCTGATGGAATTTCTAACAAATATGATTTGCCCTATTGCAGGTACTCTGAAATTAAATGTGAGAAATGTCTTAATTTGCATTAAAACTGCATAAACAATCCACTGATGCTCTTTAGAATGATACTGTATATCAAAGTTTTATGAATACACAGAAGGACTTATACTAATAATTTCCCTATATAGAGTAGATTCTCAATGGCAAGGGGAGAGTTCAATCTTCCAAAAACTGCATATAAACACTCTTACAATTGAGATGATCATTAGACTTTGTTTTTTGAGGAATGTTGAGCTTAGAATACTTATTGTCACTTTTAAATTCAGCTACATTTGAATGAACTAGGAAAGTTCACTGCTAAAATTAATAAGTAAATTACATTATAAAATATTAAAATACTCTTTAATGTAACCAACCCTAATTTTATATATTTACTAACTGTAAGTTTGTGTATTAACTTTTCCTAAATGAAATTCTTCTATACTATCATAGAAAAATAATTTAGCAATGGCTTTCTTTGAAATGTACTCTCAGGTTCACTTTGCACATATTCACATAGGTAAAGATTCTGTATTTAATAAAAGGTATTGTTCTTTTGTTTTGTGAACACAGGAATATATAATTTCAGTACAGTTTACATGCAATATATCTTAGTATAAACCAAGCTTGTCCAACCTAAAACCTGTGGGCCGCAAGCGGCCCAGAGCAGCTTTGAATGCAGCCCAACATAAATTCATAAATGTCCTCAAAACACTGTGAAAATTATGCACAGACCTTTTTTTAGCTCAACAGCTATCATTAGTGTTCTATTTTATGCATGGCCCAAGACAATTCTTCTTTCAGTATGGCCCAGGGAAACCAAAAGGTTGAATACCCCTTGGAAGTAAATGATGAATAAGAGAATTTCCAAGTTTATATTTTAAGTATTTATTTATTATTCCATTCAGTAATGGTAGTTGTCTCATTACATGCTAGCATAAATAACATCCTTATAAAAACACAACTATAGTTTTCAAAACAATCATATTTACTGAGAAGAGTAATCTTGATTTATTTTTAATGATAATATGCTGAAATGAGTGTGAATTCACAAGCAGTTGTAAGTTACAAAGAGATTATTTCTACACTCCTTGTGTACTTGGACCAATTTTCTATTCATTGGAAACTTTTGCAAAACTATAGTACAATATCACAACTAAAATATTGTCATTGATATAGCCTACCAATTTTATTCAGCTTTCTTCACTTTTACTTGTCCTCATGTAGAAAGAAAATGTGTGTGTGTGTGTGTAAGGGTGTGTGTGTTAAGTTCTATAAATTTTTATCAACTGTGTAGGTTTGGGTAATCTATGAGATTGTTTGTTTTATTTGTTCCTCTGTTGCTTTTTGTTGTATATCCCATATATGAATGAAATCATACAATTCTTGTCATTTTCCATCTCACTTATTTCATCTAAAATGATGCTCTCAAGATCCATCCATGTTGTCATAAAAGACAATATTTAATTTTTTTATAGCTGAGCAGTATTCCATTGTATATATGTACCATATCTTCTTTATTCATTCATCTGTCAAGATACCAAATACTACTAGCACCAGAAAGATCTCTTGTGTTGCTTTTCTTGTCCTCCTTTTTTTAATGGCAAATGTTAATCTTTCTTCTATTTCTAAAATTTTGTCATTTAAAAAATATATAAATGCAATCATATAGTGCATAATCTTTTGACCCTGGCTTTATCACTCAGCATAATTCTCCATGTATTAATCCAAGTTGTATCAATTGTATATTCCTTTTTATTACTGAATATATGTATCTCAAGTTGTTTAATCATTTATCTGTTGAAGAACATCTTGCCTGATTCTATTTTTTAGCTATTAAGCATAAAACTGAATGTACATTCATGTATGGATTTTTGTAAAAACATACATTTTCATTTCTCTGGGATAAATACCCAGAGTGGAATTGTGGGGTCCTATGATAATTGCATACTTAGGTGTATAAGAAACTACCAAACTGATTTCTAGAGTGTCTGTACCATTCTACATTCCCACAAGCAAAATAAGAGCAATCCAGTTTCTCTGCATCCTTGTGCTTAATCTCATCACTAGTTTTTATTTTAACCATTACATTACATGTGTATCTGTAGCTTCTTGTAGTTTAACTGTGCATTCTCCTAATGGCTAATGATGTTGAACATTGATTGTTTCATGTACCTATTTGTCAACTGTATATCTTATTTGGTGTAATGTCTTTTGATGTCCTTTTCTCATTTTCTAATTTGATTTTTTTATTATTGAATTTTGAAAATTGTTTATATATCTAAATACACTCCTTTGGCAGGTATGTTGTTTGCAAATATTTTCTCCCAGTGTGTAGCTTGTCTTTTCATCCTCATGACATGGACTTTCTTAAAATAAAAGGTTTTAATTTCTTTGTTGTCTAATTTATCAAATTTTCTATTCCACATCATACCTTGATGTCAAGTCTAAGAATTCATTGCTGAGCCCTAGACCTTAGATACTTTTTCTATGCTTTTATCTTAAACTTTTTATGTTTTACATTTCAGTAAATTTACATATACATTGTCTATAATTCACTTTGGGTTATTATTAAGTTCATGTTAAATTTCACTTTATTAACTATAAATGTCCACTTGTTCTAGTGTCATTGGTTGAAAAGGCTATTTACTTCCTCATTGAATTACTTTTCAAACTTTGTCAAAAAACAATTGAGCATATTAGTGATATGTGGGACTATTTCTGGATTCCCTATTCTGTCTTATGCATTCATATACCTGTATTTTCTCCAATACCACACTATCTTAATTACTAGAGCTGCAAAGTGTTAATATCAGGTAGAATATTTCCTCACTCTCTCTATTCTTTTTTTGTCAAGAATGTTTTAGCTATTCTAGGATCAGTGCCTTTCCATATTATTTTTTTGAATAAGCTTCTCTATGTCTAGAAAAATGTTTCCTGGGATTTTGATAGAAATTGCACAAATACTATAGATTCATTTGGAGATAACTAAAATTTTTACCATGATGAGTCTTTCTGTTCATGAACAGAGTTATCTTTCCATTTATTTAGGTCTTATTTGATTTCTTTTTTCAACATTCTACAATTTTCAACATAACACATGTATTATTAAATGTGCATATTAGTATTTCATTTTATTTGGAGCAATTATAAATGATATTGAGTTCTGAATTTTGTTTTCCACATGTTCATTGCTAATATATAGATATGCAACTGATTTTTATATGTTGATTTTATAACCTGAGATCTTGATGAACCCACTTATTACTTATAGGAGTTTTTTGTATATATTCTTTATGATTTTCTCTGAAATCAATGATGGTATCTGCAACCAGAGATAGTTTTATTTTTTCCTTTCCATTCTGTATGCTTTTTGTTTCTTTTTGTTACCTTATTGCAGTGACTAGAACTTTCAGTACTAATTTGAATATAAATGATGAGAGTAGACATCCTTGCTTTTTGTTATCCTGGGGGAAAGCATTCAGTTTTTCACCATTAAGTATAATGTTACCTATATGTTTTCATAAATGCTTTTTATTGCATGGAGGAATTCCTTTCTATTTTTATCTTACCAAGTGTTTTTATCATGAGTAAGCATTTGATTGTGTCAAATTCCTTTTTCCTTTTTTTTTGTCAATTTGATATAGTTTTTATTATTTAGCTTGTTGATGTAGTGAATTACATTGGTTGATTTTTCAAATGTTGAACTAATCTTACATACATGCAATAAATCCCACTTGGTCATGATATATAATTATTTTTATACATTACTGAATCCATTTTCTAATACTATGTTAAGAGTTTTTTCATTTACATTTATGAGAGCTACTAGGTTTTGGTTTTTGTGGGATTTTTGTATTTATAGTTGTATAAGTTTGGCTATTGGGTTAATACTAGCCTCATAAAACGAGTTGGGAAGTGTTCCCTCCTCTTCTGAATGGATTTTTTTTCCTGAAAGAGATTATGTAAAATTGCTGTTAGTTGTATATTTTGTATAATTCCTTAGTGAAACCATCAGGCCCTGCACAGTTCTTTTAGAGACATTTTAATTTATGAATTAAATCCCTTTAATGGTTAAAGTACTATTCACAATTGTTTTTCACCTTGGTTGAATTTGGTAATTTGTGATTTTTGAAAAATTTGTTTACTTCTTCTAAGTTGTTGAGTTTATAATTTTATTTACTTGTTTCAAAGAACCAGATTTTTGCTTAAGTGGTTTTTGTCCTCAATTTATTTTTTAAAATTTGTTCTGCTTGCTTTGCGTGTATTTTGCTCATCTTCTGTAGTTTCTTAAGGTTGAAACTTTTGCTTTTGAAATCTTTACTCATTTCTAATGTAAGTATTTTAGTACTACAGATTTCTTTCTCATCACTGCTTTAGCTTCTTCTTACATATTTTGACATGTTGTATTTTTGTTTTCATTCAGTTCTGTGTATATTTTAATTGCCTTTGAGACATCCTCTTTCAGCCATCGTTTATTAGAAATGTGTTGTTTAACTTCCATGTATCTTGAGGTTACTGCTCTCTTCCTTTTATTGATTACTGGTTTGATTTCAGTATGGTTAGAGAACATATTTCACTTCTTTTAAATTTGTAGGGATCTTTTTTTATGGCCTATCATAATAGTCTATTTTTGAGAATGATTCATGGGTATGTGTTAGTCAGCTCAAAATACTATAACAAAATACCATAGACTGGGTTGCTTCAACAAGACACACTTATTTCTTACATTTCTGGAAGCTGGGAAGTTCAAGATCAAGGTGCCAATAGATTCAGTTCTTCATAAGGGTCCACTTTCTGGCTTGTAGATTGCTGCCTTCTTACTGTGTCCTCACACAAGGGGGAGAGAGAGAGAGACAGAGAACAAGCTTTTCAATCTCTTCTTATAAGGGCACTAATCATATAATGAGAACCTCATCTTCAAATCCTCATCTAAGCCTAACGACTCCAAAAGACTCGATCTCCTAATACCCTCACATTGATGGTTACACCTTCAACATATGAATCTGAGAAACACAATTGAGTCAAATGGCAGTGTGCTTTAATAACAGTATTCTGCTGTTGTTAGAGTGTGCTCCATGTCTCCAAGGTTGTTTTTATCATAAATTTTTATGAAGGAAAATAACAGAACAAGCCAGAAAAAAAATGTGTCTTACAGTTTATCTTTATTGGACTTTAGTCCTAGATTTAATATAGAACTTATGTATGCTTATAAAAATTACTTGCTTCTTACAGATGTCAGGCAGGCCACCTATTTCCTCTTTTGTGGAGGATTATTTTTATTTCTTCTGTCTATTCTTCCAAAACTACTTACAAGTTTATTTTAATATTTATTGAGAAAGAACAAGATACAGAAATTATAATTCTATGCATTTTTACAACTCTTTTTTGCAAAAGAGCTCAATGTCTCAGAGATCTCTTACCATATGATCTTTATGGAATAATAACCATTTATAGGCAGTGGTATTAAAATACAAAGGATAATCATGTTTCTCATTGTTACATATTCAAGAGGCAAGGCATCCATATATAACTCAGGTTTAGAAAATATGTTGATTTTTTTGGCCTGGTTTATCTAGGATGCAACTAAGTTTAACAGTTATTGTAAGAGTCCATTAGGACCATAGGATGAATGGAAATAGTAAAAAAAATAATAGGATATATATGTGTGATGTGTATGTGTATACACACACATGTGCGCGCGCACACGCGCACACACACACACACACACACACACACACACACACATGCTTTCCAGAAAGTATCCAGCTGCAAACCATTCTCATTTTAGGCTCACAATGAATAGATTTTTTTATGGACAAGCCCTCATATATATGAGATCTGACAATTAAGTCCACAAACTCATCCTTAAAAAGTGCTACCTGCCTCATTGCTGAATATCACTGCAGTCCTTTGAAGTACTCTCCTTGAGAAGCTATGCACCAACACCAGTGTCTCATCCACCCTTCAAAGCAGTTGTGGAATTCTTTTCCTGAAATGGCCATCAAAGCTGTTGTCTTATTACTCTTGATATCCTCAATGTCATCAAAATAGCTTCCTTTCAATATTTCCTTTATCTTGGGATAAAGAAAAAAGTCATTGGAGTCCAGATCAGGTGAGTAGAGACAGTGTTCCAAAACATTTATTTGTTTCCTGGCTAAAAACTCACTTACAGACTGTGCTGTAGAAGCTGCTGCATTGTCATCATGCAAGAGCCATGAGTTGCTGGCAAACAGTTCAGGTTGTTTTTGTCAACTTTTCACTAAGCCTTTTACAGCACTTCCAAATAGTAAACTTGGTTGTCTATTTGTCCTGTTGGTACAAATTCATGATGAACAATCCTGATGAACAATCCTTCTGAAAACAAAAAAGTTAGTAGCATCATTTTGACTCTTGATTTGGACTGACAGAACTATTTTGGCCATGGAGAATTGAATGACTTCCATTGTGCACCTTGACACCTTGTTTTAAGATCATATTGGTACACCCATGTTTTGTTACCAGTGATAACACAGTCCAAGACATCATTTTGCCTCTCCAAAAGGTCTTGGCAAACTTTGACTCTCTGCTTTTGTTCATTGGTGAGCTCCTTGGAGACCAATTTTGCATGCAACTTTCTTATGCCAAAATTTTCAGTTAAGATTTTCCTGTTTCTCTATTCATGTTTACTTGGTCTGCTATGTTTCCCACAATGAGCCAACAATCCTAACACACAATTTGATGAATTTTTGCAATGCTTTTGTCGATTCTGCTTGTTACTGGCTGCCTTGAACTCTCGTCATCAGTGACGTTTTTCTCTCCCCTCAGAAAAATGGTTAATCCACTTGTACACTGCTGTTTTTGTCATGTCATTATTCCTGTAAACTTGGACCAACATGTCACTGATATCACTTCCACTCTCATCAAATTTAACAAGAAATTTAATGTTTGTTTGTTGGTCTATTTCAAGTTCTGACATTCTCGTGATGGCACATAAAAATATGCAACAACAATAATGAATGCCACTCAGCAAGACAGCACCACACATTGGCATGAACACAGCTGTGAGACACAGATATACCAAGGTTATGACACCTTACTCAGTTGTTTTTATAGTACTTCCAATGTAAGCACATGGTGGCAAGTTTGCAAACTTAATTGTCAGACCTTGTGTATGCATGTATGTGTGTGTGTGTATATTCATATGTGTGTGTGTGTGTGTGTGTGTGTACATACATACACAATGTAATATTGCACAGCAATAATAAAGAATGAAATCTTTCCATCTGTGAAACCGTGGTTAGATTAAATTGTATTATGCTAAGTAAAGTAAGTTAGAGAAAGACAAATATCATATGTTTTCACTTAAGGAATCTAAAAAAAAAAAAAAACCAAAAAATATAAAACAAAAACAAACTCACAAAAATGGAGACCAAAGAGATGATTACTGGAATGGAGGTGGTAAGAAGATGGGTGAAAAAGTAAAGGGGGATATAGTCAATAATATTGTGATAAGTACATCATGCCAATGATTACTAGTATTAGTAGGGTGATCACATTGTAAGGTATAAAAATGTTGAATCACTGTATTGTACACCTGAAACTAATATAACCAGTAAAAGATTTTATACAAACAATACTTAAATTAAAAAATTAATTAACAAAAATAAAAACAGACATTTAACAAGATTTCTTACTACACAAAACTCTTTCCTTATCCTATGTAATACTTTGAAAATGCCAATATATCTCAACATTTTTTAAACTTATAAAATACAATGAGGGAGGCCTATATTATGATGTTTTGAATTGCAGATTGGTGAATTTTATTAGCATTGCAGAGGGTGAACTAGGCAAACTGTAATTCACTACTTTCACCTGCAGGTGATGTACCTGATCTCTGACTTATTATAAAGTAAATTTGCAACTTCTTCAAAGTTACTGCTCATTTCAAAGGAATATTTTTAAATAGTAAATTACATGATTAAAGACCTAAAGACCTTAATTTTCGTTAGTCCCAAATGCTCATTATTTCTATGAGTGCTAAACTTTAATTGACTGACCCATTATTAAGTCATTCTTTTTCTCTTCTTAATCATTCTCATTTTATCACTTCCTTTCTCCATTTCACTAGACTAGAAGGATAAAAAGAAATAAAGTGAGTTTTACTTTTATTATGCCAGCATTTTATTTCTAAGGAATGCAACACAAAGGATATATGACAAAACAACATTTATTGCCACACTTTATTGGCATTTGTTTAACACTTATGCTATAAGCTTTTCCCATCTATGGTAAAAAGGGGTAAAGCTAACTTTTAGCAAAGCCTCATATTTACTCCTTTTGAGCTATAAGTGGAAAAGAGAGCCTATTAGCCCTGACAGCTGTACAGATTTCACACTAATAAGCATGAGAAGTACAATCACTGTTTCAGAAAATTTTATTAAAATAAAATAAAATTCAGAAGTTTCATTAATAAATCAATAGGTATATCTCAGTTTATACCATGAGAATTTATTAAGTCACTCTGAGAGGGTTTGGTTTCTTACGTAGAATGTACTCCTGCTTTGAAGAGTTTAATCATCTAAAAACAAAGAAGACTCAATGAACTGGATAAGGAAATGTGGGTTCAGATTGAAAGAGAAATCAGGGATGACTCCAGATATTTAACTTGAGAAACCTAGTGGTTGGATGGTGTAGCTATCTGCTGGCAGAGGGATGATTTTATTTGACCATGCTGAATTTGAGGTAACTGTCAAACTTCCAAGTGAAGATGGAAACACGAGTTTGGAGCTTAATGGAAAGACAAGAACTGTAGAAGTGCAAGAAAATCTCAGATAATAGTTATGGGTTTTTTTCTCCACAAACAAGTAAAATATATTAGCTTTTGAAAGCTCATCACCTAGGATTCTCTGCCTACATAGCCCTTCCACATCATAGAATTCTACATGTTCATCTCAGATTAGAACTAAACTTGGTTCATAATCACAAGATCTGATGACATTAGCGATACAATTAAAGCTTCACGAATAAAGCCATTAACTATATATGATATATATATATATATATATATATATATATATATATATATATAGTCACAAATCTGATATTTATTGTGCCTAAGATGAATGGCTTGGCACCTGTGGTGTCTCTGAAATGCATCTTTACCTTAACCCCTCTTTGAATATCTACAAAAATCAGACTAACTTTTTGTTTATTATTTATCTATACCCGCTTCCTGAACCCCAATCCTGTTCAGCTGTGGCCTCACCTTAAGGATATCAGACTTTTTTTTCAGCTCAAATGAATAATTCTCTGAATTGCAGAAATTAATATGCTACCAACCCCATTACAGCTGATTCGAAGCATCACCACAACCTAGAAATTCTAGAAGCTTTACAAATGCACAGCAAATGTTAACAGTTAAGATTTTATCATTTGCCCAGGCTGTAACTTCATCTTATTACTTTGGAAGCTAGTTTAAGATCAAGGTGTTAGCTATGTTACTCAGACTCTGAAGTATACTGTAGTCAGTATTATTCTCATGACATGTTAGGCAAGACTAAATAGAAGAGCACTGGGGTATTTCACATAATCAAAAGATTTAGCAGAAGAAACAAGTCTTAGTCTCTCAGAGATTGGAACCAGAACTCACTTGACATGATTGTCTCCCAATCTGCCTCTTACTTTTTCCATTCATTTCTACTACATAGAGGCCCTTTCCAAGAAGTTGGAAACAGGCTCTCCACTGATTCAGTCTTAAATAATCTTGGTTTAATAATTTCAGGGACAGGGCAAGGCTGACCTCTCACTGTCTTCAGTGAATTAACAATCTGTGATTGGCCCGATTTGGGTGACATGTCCACTCCTAGACCATTCACCTGGTCAAGGTAACAGAGTACTGTTGTATGACATCCTTTCAGAATCAAATGGAGTATAGAGGAAGCTAGATGGTGCTAATATAGGAGGAGTTGCAACAAGTATATACTGGACAAAAACAAACAATGAAAACCTCTCTAAGGTTCCAGCATGCTTCCTCACTGGACCTCTACAAGGTCCAACACGTACATCATTGAAGATTGCATTAGATTTTCACTCTTATTCGTCAGGCCTCTTTTCCTTCTTCACTCCTTCCTGTTCTCCCTTTAATGTCATTTTTACCTTATCCTGGAGAGAAGAAAATAGTATATTAGCATTCCACTATCATGTAATATTTCACCAGTGCAGTAGATTGAAATATTTAATAGCACAGGCTTTAGGGTCAGGCTGATCCGAGTTTATATCCTGTCTCTTCCAGTTATTCTTTTGATGACTTTAGACAAGTTACCACATATATCTGTGAAAGAAGGATGCCCATACCTACCTTAGGCTAATTCCTAGGATTAAAAGATATAAGAAGGGCTTTGTACAGGGCCTAGCACAAAATTAACCTGTATTGCTATGGGCCAAGGCCACCAAACAGTAGAAGAAACAACATATTGCAGAGACAAATAGCACCTCACAGATTGCCCTTAAACCTCTCATCACTCATGACCCTGCCCAAAAGAAACAGCTCACATCCTGAACTGAGCGACAAGAACTATGAGGTGGACAGGTTGCCTTCACCATTCTGTAGAATGGTATACAACAAAATGGAGCTCTGGTAGCTTAGCCTCCATTGAGCTCTTTAAGAACCAAACCTAAAATTTTTATGTGCCAAGAAAAGTCACAGGCTGGACTAAACCAACTGGCTTGTCACAGAGCTTAGGATCTGTATGAAATAGTGATAACCTAAATACTGTTTCAAAATAAAATTTTAAAATAGATTCAAAATGTATGACGTGGATATTTATACCCCTGAAGGACAAGTGCTACAAAAGATAAGACTTTTATTCCATATAATGTATTATGAAGTTTTTAGGTTAAATATTGAGGCTAAATATTCTTCAGGCAGATTCTGACCAAAGGTCTTTGTGTGTGTGTGTGTGTGTGTGTGTGTGTGTGTGTGTGCGCGTGTGTGTGTGTCTGCGTGTGCCTGTGTGTGGGGGGGGTGTATAGACTATCCCTATGATTCTTATATTCACACACACACACACACACACACACACACACACCTGTAGTTGAAGTCTTCACTGTCACCATCATAGGACCTCTGTCAGTTAGGATATGAGCAGGTAAATATCCACCTAAGTGACAAGCTGGACGGATGGGGAGAGGCAGGTTTTGGTTTAGGCAAAAGTTCAGTGAAATCATCACGGACCCAGGTTATTTCTCTCTGATTCATATTCTCAGCCTGACAGCATTTGCCCTCAGGCTTTTCCTTCATGAACTCAGATAACTGTGGAAGTTCCAATCACTACATTTTCACACAAGCATTTCCAAAGCCTGGAAAAAGAAAGTGGTTATCAGGGACACAAATATATGGTGATGGAAAGAGAACTAACTCCATTATGGGTGATAAACATATAATACAGTGCATAGATGATGTATTGTAGAATTGTACACCTGGGATCTGTGTAATTTTTTGTTGATCTATGTCACCCCAATAAATTTTACAATAAAAATCTGAAAAAATAAATAAATGAAAGAAAAGAGAAGAAAAGAAAAGAAATTTCAAGAAAAAGAAAAAGAAAGAAAGTGGTTGCTTCTCTTATGTATTCATGTGCTAGGTCTGCCATGACAAAATACCACAGACTGGGTGATGTGAACAAGAGACATTTATTCTTTCATAGTTGGAGGTAGAAGTCCATGATCAAAGTGGCAGCAAATGGTGAGCTCTCTCTTTCTAGCTTGGAGACACCCTGATTTTAATATATATTAAATCTAATATAGATTTAATATTAAATTATATATATATTTCAATTGCTTTGATTTGCACTGATGACAGCAAAGATTAATTTTAAGAAATATATTTTCTCCTTCAAAATATCTTCCGATGTCCTATGCCTCATATATTTATATCAATTTAATGAAATTAATTTCTCCATATATATTGCTGAGAAAAATTTTACTGAGAGATAGAGATTTACTTTTAAAGAGAGTGTGAAACAGTAGGTAATTGTGAAGAATGAAGCATTGTGAAACAAAAAAAATATAGATTTACATAGAAGACACATGTTGGAACTAAATTTTCCAAGAATTTTAGAAGCTAGAAAGAAGAGCAACAGAATACAAAGATATATAAATTTAAAAAAATAAAAATAGCTACAAAGATAGCTGTGGCTCTTTCCAAAAAAATTTGCTTAGAAGTTGTAGGCAAAGAGCAGAGAAGTCTTTTTCTTCTTCCTTATATTTTCTAATTCAAATAGCCCTGCATTCACGATATCAGAACTCAGAACAAATGTAGTTTGTGTGTGTTTTCTAAAAATAATCTTACCTTTGATCCTCATTTTTTAAATTGAGGTACAGTTTACCTATAGTGAAATTCATTCTTTTAAATTTTAGTTTGCCTAGTTGACAAATGTATACAGTTGTATAACCACTACCACAGCAAAGATATAGAATATCGCTACCAGCTTAATCAAGTTCCCTCATGCTCCTTTGCAATTAGCCTTCCACCCATAACCCAAGTGCTGGAAAACTGTTTTGATTTCTGTCTCTGTGGTTTTGCATTTTCCAGAATGTCACACTAATGGAGTCATATAGCGTGTAGATTCTTAAATCCGGCTCCAATGCCTTTGAGATTCATCTATGTTGTTCCAAGGATCAGTAGTTTGTTCTTATTGCATTTAATGGATTTCCTATAATTCGTTTATTTATTCTCCAGTTATGGAACATTTGGGTTTTTTTCTTTCCCATATTGGAGCATTGTTAATAAAAGGAATAATATAACAAGTAATATGAATACAAAAACATTCAAATACAGTGTTTGTATGTAAATTTTCAATTCACTTGGGTAAATACCTATAAATGAAATTGCTGAATTATAATGATAACTGTGTATTTACCTTTACAGGAAATGTTCAAATTGCTTAAAAGAGTGGCTTTATCATCATTTTGTGGTTTCATTGGTGGTCTATGAAAATTTCAGTTTCATGTCATTTTCAGCACTTGCCTTTTTAATATTAACTATTCTGATAGGTGTGTAGTGGTAGCTCCTTATAATTTCAATTTGTATTCTGTAATGTTTAATGATGTTATATGGACCTTGGAAAGATTATAATGAATTCTATAGTATGGGGTGGGGGAGAAAGAGTAGAAAAGAAGAATTGAAGGGAGAGGAGAGGAGAGAAAGAGGGAGAGAAGATGGAGGGACAATGGGAGGGAGAAAAGGAGTGGAGGAGAGATGTGGAGGAAGCGGGAGAGAGGGAGAGGAGAAAAGAAATTAAGAAATGGGAAGGAAAAACATTGGACTTTGTCTGCCAAATGGTCAATTTGGAGTAAATGTTTGAACCTAAGCAGAAATATAAACTCTGCATTTTTACTCCAGGTAAGTCAAACAGAAAAGATAGGGAAAGTAAGGAGGAATGGATGTGTTTGTTGTAAATGGATACTAATATTTGTCTTAGATAAGATAAAATGTGTACTTTCCCCTAGGGTAAAAACCCTGTTTGTTTTGTTCATTATTACATCTCCAGTGCCTGTTATGGAGTAAATGCACACACACAAAAAATTTTACTAAATAAATTTAATAAATAAGTAAATAAATGTAGATAGAATTAATATTTTGATTTTTGCATTCAAGGTAAAACAGCATTATTTATTCACACGAAAATTCTAATAAGGGGAATACAGTATATGAAACTGACTCAAAGTCACAAATAGAAATTAATTTGAAGCTGCCTCTACTAAGTTCCCATTCCAGAAATAAATATTTGGAGGGGAAAATGATCATGATTAAATAAATCAAGTTTATAGATAGTAGAGTAGTAATTCTTAGAGAAATTACAATTGTTAGGCATTGCATTTGACAGTAGTGTTGCAGCTGCCTTGCTAAAACTTTTTATATTGTTTTGCAGTGTTTTATCAATTGAAAATGTTCTTCCCATAAATTTAGTATTTCAAAAATAAATTTCTATGTCAAGTACATTTTTCACATTTAAGAAGTGAATTAAAAATTGAATCACTTGAGAGTATCACAACAAAACATTTTTAATTAAAAAAGAATCAAATTGCAAATATCTACAGGTAATCATTCTATTATCTGATTTTTGATAATTTTATAGTACCATCAAAACTGCTGTCTTTTGTTTAGTGCGCTGATAAACATTTTAAACTTAATATTTGAGCAATCATATTTTTATATTTGTATATGAAAGGTAATTATTTTCTATACATTTTCCTATACTAATACTAAAGAGTAAAATAGTATAGAATGACAATGTACAATAGAATAGTATATGATTCTTTATAAAGAACAGAATGTGATAGGCCAAATATTGCTTCTAAAATTCCACATTTATCCTTCAAAAATATAAATCTGGTAATCAACATTATCCTAATATGGCAAATTCATTTGACTATGATGTCCACATACTGACTTTGGTGTAGTTATTTGTTTTGCAATTTTTTTTTTGTCTAATTCCAAGGTTTAAAACCAAGTGAATGTTCATGCATATTAAAACTTAGCAGAAATAAATGCCAGATATTTTAAGATTTAATCTTATTTTCTTTCAAGTTATTTAAAAACAGGCTTGATTCCACATGTAAATTAGAGAGCATATTTTTTAATTTTGTGGTATAATAATAATAAGTGCTCTTTGAGTTTGATCATTTATCATAATCATACTCAAAAAAGCTTTTATTAAGCAACTAATTGTGCATAACTGGGCTAGGTGAGCACAAAGATAGTTACATAAATGATATTTATTAAATTGAATAAATATGGGAAACTAAAAGAGTTAGATAAAATATTAAATATGTTACTATCAGGAAGGTTTTTCATCATGCACTGATCAAAGATTTATCCATTAAGTTTATCATAAACTAAGACACAGAGTGGTAGAATCTGGGAGCATACATAATTCAAATGAGACTTTGGCTAATAATCATCAGTGTTTATTCTTTGATAGATAAAGAAGTAATATTTATGGAAATGATGGAGTGCACCTGGCAGTACTTTCAGGTTTAGTTACAATATAATATACCAAATTTTACCAAATGGAATAATTAGAAATAATGAAAATACCTTAATAAATGAGTTAAACATCACAGTAGCTTTTGTTCTGGTTCTTTCCTGAGTATAGTGCTTTTAGACTGCCAGTAAAAGGAGTTTACCTATCCTAATATTTATTTAGTCTTATCTGAATATTGAGATGTATTTCCAACCAGTGCTTCGTGTAGACTTAAAATTGATCTTGGTGTAAGTTTCAATGCATAATTAAAATCCCCCTTACCTGAGTTGTGAACTTTCTCCATATACAAAAATGAACTCAAAATGGATTAAAGACCTTCATACAAGACCTGCAACAATAAACTGTATAGAAGAAGAAAACTTATAGACCTAGGATTCAAGGAAGACTTCATGAACTAGTCCTCAAAGGCAAGGGAAGTAAAAGCAAAAATAAATGAATGGGACTATATCAAACTAAAAAGCTTCTGCACAGCAAAAGAAACCATCAACAAGGCAAAGAGACAGCCAAATGGATGGGAGAAAATATTTGCCAATAACACATCAGATAAGGGTCTAATATCTAAAATATATAAAGAACTAATAAGACTTAACAACAAAAAACAAACAACCAAATTAAAAGTGGGCAGAAGAACTAAACAGACACTTCTCCCATGAAGAACTACAAATGGCCAGCAGACATATGAAAAAATGCTCATCCTCATTAGCTATCAGGGAAATGCAAATCAAAACCACAACGAGATACCACCTCACACCTGTGAGAATGGCTGTTATCAATAAGACAAGGAATAACAAGTGCTGGAGAGGATGTGGAGAAAAAGGAACTCTGGTACACTGCTGGTGGGAATGCAAAATGGTACAACCACTGTGGAAGACAGTGTGGGGGTTCCTCAGAAAATTGGGAATGGAGCTACCATTTGACCCAGCAGTCCCCCTTCTGGGGATCTACCCAAAAAACCTGAAAACCTTTGTCCGCAAAGATTTATGTATCCCAATGTTCATCGCAGCACTGTTCACAGTGGCCAAAACATGGAAACAACAAAAGTGCCTGCAACAGATGACTGGATAAAGAAGCTGTGGTACATATACACAATGGAGTATTACTCAGATATAAGAAAAGATGAAATATTGCCATTTGCAACAAAATGGATGTACCTGGAAATCATCATGCTTAGTGAAATAGGCCAGACAGAAAAAACAAAGAATTGTATAACTTCACTCATATGCGGAATATAAAACTGAAAGCAAAGAAAAAAGAAATAAACAAACAAATAACCCATGGACACAATCAATAGTTTAATGTTTATTTGGGGATGGGTGGGTTAAGGAGGGGAGAAAGGGAAGGGGTGGAAGAGGAGGAGGGGAAGCTAAATATAAGGTGATGGAAAGAGAAGTCACATTCAGGGGTGAACTTATTATATATCAAGTTGACAATGCACTGTAGAATTGTATGCCTGAAACCTATGTAATCCTTGCTAACAGATGTCACCCCAATAAGTCTAACAATCAAAATGAATTTAAAAAAAAGAAAATAAATAAAATAAAATAATTAGGCCTAAAATTGAGGGTCATCTTATAAAAAAATAATAATAAAAATCCCCCTTAATTTATTTCAATATCAATATTCTATTTTACTCTTTTTATCATTAAATTTGTTGGGGTGACATTGGTCAGTAAAATTACATAGGTTTCAAGTGTATTACAATTCTATAATACATCATCTATATATTGCATTGTGTGTTTACCTGCTAGAGTCAGTTCTTCTTCCATCACCATATATTTTACCCATCCTCCTTCCTCTCGCACCATGCCCCCAAAACCCTCTGATAACCACTAAACTCTTCTCTGTGTCTATGAATTTTTGTTCCTTTGTTGCTTTCAATTTTATATGCCACATATGAGTGAAGTCATGCTGTTCCTAACTTTTTCTGTGTGATTTATTTTGCTTAGCATGATAATCTCAAGATACATCCATGTTGTTGCAAATGACACTATTTCATCTTTTCTTATGGCCAAGTAATATTCCATTGTGTATATGAGTCCTGACAATTAAACTTGTAAAATCATCCTAGGAAAAGTGCTACATACCTCATTGGTAGATATCACTATAATCCCTTTGAAGTACTCCCCTTGGGAAGCTATGCACCAGTGCAGCTTTCAAAACAATTTTGGAACTCTTCTTCTAGAATGGCCATCAGAGCTGTCATCATATTACCCTTGAGGTCTTGAATTTCAGCAAAATGTCTTCCTTTCAATATTTTTTTTATCTTTATGTAAAGAAAAAAGTCATTGCAGGCCCAATCAGGTGAGTAAGGTGTTCCAATACAGTTATTTGTTACTTGCTAAATACTCCCTCATAGACAGTGCGGTTTGAGCTGGTGCATTGTCATGATGCAAAAGCCATGAGTTGTTGAGGAAAAGTTCAGATCATTTTCATCTAATGTTTTTATGCAGCTTTTTCAGCATTTCCAAATAATAGTTGGTTGAATATTTGTCCAGTTAGTACAAATTCACAATGAACAATCTCTCTGATATCAAAGAGGGTGAGCAACATCGTTTTGACTCTTAATCTGTACTGACAGAACATTTTTGGACATGGAAAATTGGCTGACTTCCATTGTGCATCTTGACGCTTTGTTTTAGTGTCCTATTGGTACACCCATGTTTCATCACCAGTGGTAACACAGCCCAAAACATCATCTTGCCTCTCCAAAAGATCTTGGCAAACTTTGATCCTCACTTGCTTTTGTTCATCAGTGAGCTCCTTCAGAACCATTTTTGCACACACCTTTCTCATGCCAAAACTTTTAGTTAAGATTTTTCTGTTTATCAATGTTTTCTTGGTTTGCTATGCTTCTCACACTCAGTCAATGATTTTGACACACAATTTGATGAATTTTTGCAATGTTTTCATCAGTTCTGCTTATTACTGGTCACCTTGACCTCTTTTCATTAGTGATGCATTCTCTCTCATCAGAAAAACTTTAAATCCATTTGTATACTGCTCTTTGCTTTATGGCATTATCCTCATAAACTTGGAATATAATGTCCCTGATTTCACTTCTACTCTTGCCAAATTTAACAGGAAATTTAATGTTCATTTGTTGCTCTAATGCAAGCTCTGACATTCTCATGGCAGCACACAAAACACACAAGGATAATGACCACCACTCAGTAAGACACCACCACACATTTGCATGAACACAGCTGTGAGACATAGGTATACCAACGTTATGACTCCTAGTAAGCTGTTTATGCAGTGCTGCCCACATAAGCGCATGTTGACAGATGCACAAATTTGTCAGACCCCATATGTACAATATCTTATTTATCCAATCCTCTATTGAAGGATACTTTCCTTATTTACATGTCTTGGTCATCACAAATACTACCACAGTAAACATCGGGGTACATATGGTAGACTCTTTGTTACCAAAACTCAAGCAACCAGCACTTTCAAGTAACTGGCAATTGAAGAAATAATACTTTTAATAAAGCCAATTTGTAGTGGAAATATAAGTTTAAACTTAATGTGTAACACATTGTGCCATGTGGTAAGTAAGCCCAGGCTTCTTGTGCAACATGTTTGTCTTTCACTTCCAAAAATGCACCATGTGTAAACATTCCAGTCAGTTGCAATCTATTGTTATTCAAGTTTTGTGTTCTCACTGAACCCCAAATATACTAAAACAGATCCCAAGTAAGTGTAAATGCACAGTGCATACTCTCAATAAGAATATGTTGTGAAATATGCAAGAGATTTGAGAAAGGTAAGAGTCATGCAGTGCTCATGGAGAAATTTAATATTGGTTTGTCAATGATCTATGATATTGAGACTCAGTCTCAGAAGATAAAGGAGTTTTGTGTTAAATTGGAGAGTGACAGGAGTGTAGGGAAGTGTCATACTCTTCATACAATGAAAATGGAAGTGCTTGACCAGGTCCTGTATGAATGGTTCACTGAAAAAGGCTGAGGGTTGTTGTATGTAGGAAAATGCAAGAAAATTCCATGAGAAAAAGAACATTGAAGCTCAGTGTTCCTTTTCAAGTGGCTGATTTACCCAATTCAAGGTTTGTCATGGCATCTGTAAGCTGAACTTGTCAAGTGAGCAGAAATTGGCTGATTTTGAGGCTGCAGCTTATTTACATGATGTGTTTAGTAAATAGGTTGCAGAAAATGTCTTGACCCCAGAGCAGATTTATAATGCAGATGAGACTGGATTAATATGGAAGTATCTGCTCAATTTTACTTCGGCTAGTGGTAATGAGAAGATAGTTCATCAGTTTAAACTATTAATAAATAAAGAGCATATAATTATGTGCAAATACATTAAGAAATCATAAGGTAAAGTTACGTGTGGTCAATAAGTTTGCTAAACTGAGGTGCTTTAAAGATGTAACTATTAGTAATCTTCCTGTAGGTTATAATGCACAGAGTAATAATTGAATAGATGCAGACATTTTTACCAAGTGTTTTCATTATTCATTTGTCCCCAGATTTAAAGAAAATTTATGAAAGAAAGGAATATCATCAAATAGTAACTTTCTGTTGCTCCTGGATATCTGTTTTGCATGTCATCCTGTGGAAGAGCTTGTAAATGGCAACATTTTCATATGTTATCTTCCAGCTAACATCAAAAGTGATTTAATCAGTGGACCAGAGAGTGATACAGAATGGAAAAATGTTTTACAGGCATAACTTTATGTAAAAAATGACTAATTTTGACTGGACAATTCTGGACTTTCAGAAAACATACAATTTCAAAGATATTATCTACATTGTCAGTTGTGCTGGAATTCTGTGAGAAGTGAAACATAACAGAAATGTTATAGAAAGTTGTGGCTAACTGTGATGTCTGTTGAATACTCATGCTCCTCCATCAAATTTTAGGGGTTTCCAGTCAATAGTGCAGCTAATAGTAGCAGAGTTTATGATGAAATCTGTGAGATGCTAATGACAAAATGAATGTCTTGAGATGTACTTGATGGCTGGGTTGCTGTAGATGAAGCCATTCCAATAATTTATACACTTAATACAGAAGACATCATAGAAGCTGTTGTGAATTGTGGAAAAGTGAATCATGCAGAGGAGGAAAAGAGTGATGACACTGGGTTGAGGTGAAAAATTATGCTGACAGAAAGCTACTGCAGCATTTGAATCTGTAATAGCTTTTGCAGAACAGCAACCCTTCTTTACTTACAAAATCTGACTTTGCATGAGAGGTATAGGGCCTCAAAGTGAGCTGATATTTTTTCATTTTTCAAGAAAGCTGCATGCAAAATTGACAGTACAGCATCATGTGCTGATGGAGATCCAAAACTGTCTACATCCACTTCTCCTGATCCTGTCCTAGCTACATCATCAGATTCTGATGATCCTGAAGGACTGTCTACCCAGTAAACTCTCTACTCTTACTGTGCCCATTTTAAGTGTATGTGTGTGTGTGTGTGTGTGTGTGTGTTTTCCTAAGTTGCTTGAAGTTAAAATAAAATTATGTTAGTGCCGTTCATTAAGTTGAAAAGTTTATTGATGACCATTTAACTAAAATTGCACCCTGAATTCACAAAGCAGTTTTTATACTAAAACTGTGTTACATTAAGTTACATTTGTCTATTCTTCTTAATTTTCTTTCAATTATGTTATTTTAATATTAATATCAAGGCAATACAGGGTTTATGGTATGGCATGATATGGAATATAGCTTTAGTTAGGCCTATTTCTAATAGTAACTCTCAAGCAACCAAAAATTACATTTATTTGGCATCTACCAATCTTCATGGGTGCTGGTTAACTGAGTCTGTTGTGTATTTTTATGGAAAACAGTTTTCAGACCTTTTGGATAGATACCCAGGAGAGGAATTGCTGGGTCATATGCTAATTCTGTTCTTAATTTTTTGAGAAACCTTCATACTGTATTCCATAGTGGCTGTACCAATTTAAATTCCCACCAGTGTTTGAGGATTCCTTTTTCTTCATAGCCTCTCCACTTCCCCATCAGGTGTTATTATTTGTCTTGTTGATAACAGCCATTCTAACAGGTATGAGGTGGTATCTCATTCTGGTTTTGATTTATAATTTCCTATTTGCTAATGAAATTGAGCATCTTTTTTTTTCATATATCTGTTGGCCATTTTTATGTCATCTTGGCAAAAGTGTCTGTTCAGGTCCTCTGCATATTTTTTGATTGGATTGTTTGTTTTGTTGTTGGTTTTGAGTTGTACAAATTTTTTATATACTATTTTGGATATTAGCCCTTTATTGGAGGTGTTGTTTGCAAATACCTTCTCTCATTTGGTCTGTTGCCTCTGTTGATGGTTTCTTTGGTTGTGCAGAAGCTTTTAGCTTGATATAGTCCATTTATTTTTGTTTTTACTTTTTTTGCCTTTTGAGGTCAAATTCATAAATTTCTTCCTTAACCCAAGCTCCATAAGTTTAGTACTGATGCTTTCTTCTATGCGATTTATTGTTTGAGGTCTTATTTTTAGGTCTTTGATCCATTTTGAGTGCATTTGGTATATGGCAGCAGATTGCAGACTACATTCATTCTTTTGCACATGACCTTCTAATTTTCCCAGCACCATCTATTGAAGAGGCTTTCTTTTCCTCATTGAATGTTTTTTGCTCCTTTGTAAAAAATTATCTGCTAATGTATATGTGGGTTTATTTTGGGGTTTTCAATTCTATTCTGTTTGCTGTGTGTCTATTTTTCTGCTAATACCATGTTGTTTTGATTATCATCACTTTGTATTATAAATTAAAGTTAGGGAGTATGTTGCCTTCAACCTTGCTGTCTTATAGTAGAATTACTTTGGCTATTTGGGATATTTTGGGATTCCATACCAATCTAATGATATTTGTTTTTTATTTCTTAAAAAAATGTCATTGGAATCTTAATAGGGATACCACTAAATATGTATATTGCTTTAGGTAATATGGCCATTTTAACTATGTTGATTCTTCCAATCCATGAAGACAAAATATATTTGGATTTCTTTGTTCTTCAGTTTCTTTTCATAACGTCTTATAGCTTTTAGTGTTTACAACCTTCACATCTTCTGTTAAGTTTCCTCCTAGGTATTTTAATATTTTTTAAAGGCTTTTCTAAAAGCTAGGAATGTTAGTTACTCCAGATTTATCACTGATCAAGATTTTAGTTTTTAAAGTGTCCATTTTATGAAACAACACAAATCAAAATTTTGTCCATGATAACATTTTTTGGGTAAAGTTAATTTCCAAGATTGTGAGTAATCTTTGACAGGTATAATAAACAGTGTCTAAGTAAGAAATGTCCAAACCTGTAGAGACATGCCAGAAAGCAAGATCTCAAAGGTTCCAGAGATTGACAGTGTTGATGTTTCTTTTATACATTTTGAATTATAAAGGGTAGATAAGAAAAATTACATGAAGATGGGAGCAAGTGAGACAGGGAAATCTCTATGATTGAATTACAGAATAGTTAACAAGATTATATGCTACCTTGAAGGTGATTATAACTCTCAGGGGACTGAAAAAAAAGAGGTTAGTCTTGACATTTTATTTTATTTATTTTTTTTAAATTCATTTTTATTGTTAGACTTATTAGGGTGACATCTGTTAGCAAGGATTACATAGGTTTCAGGCATACAATTCTACAGTGCATTGTCAACTTGATGTATAATAAGTTCACCACCTAATGTGACTTCTCTTTCCATCACCTTATATTTAGTTTCCCCTCCCTCCTCTCCCACCCCCTCCGTTTTCTCCCCTCCCTAACCCACTTGTCCCCAAATAAACATTAAACTCTTGATTGTGTCCATGGGTTATTTGTTCATTTCTTTTTTTTCTTTGCTTTCAGTTCTATATTCCGAATATGAGTGAAGTCATACAGTTCCTTCTTTTTTCTGTCTGGATTATTTCACTAAGCATGATGATCTCCAGGTCCATCCATTTTGTTGCAAATGGCAATATTTCATCTTTTCTTACAGCTGAGTAATATTCCATTGTGTATATGTACCACAGCTTTTTTATCCAGTCATCTGTCGCAGGACACTTTGGTTGTTTCCATGTTTTGGCCACTGTGAACAGCGCTGCTATGAACATTGGGGTACATAAGTCTTTGTGGACAAAGGTTTTCAAGGCTTTTGGGTAAATCCCCAGAAGGGGGATTGCTGGGTCAAATGGTAGCTCCATTCCCAATTTTCTGAGGAACCTCCACACTGCCTTCCACAGTGGTTGTACCAGTTTGCACTCCCACCAGCAGTGTACCAGAGTTCCTTTTTCTCCACATCCTCTCCAGCACTTGTTATTCCTTGTCTTGTTGATAACAGCCATTCTCACA